>APFE031321931.1:0-34050 GCA_000404065.3 Pinus taeda
CTTAATTGCTACCTTTCACACTATATCATCACAGTGATCTATTGTTTCAGGAATTCAAGCATTGCTCCTGAGGAATAGGTCCCTTTCTCACATCCCAGCTTAGTGAAGAATTCTTAACTGCTCTTCATTGGTTGTTCACACTTCATTATCACAATTTACAGTTTGTTTCATGAAATATATAAAGGCCCTGTAATTCCAGCTGCGTTAAGTCAGGATCTCAAGAAACCAAAAGCTACAGACTCCATTGCCCAATGGATTAATTTACCTGCAGAGAACATTTCAAAACTATCAGAAATCATCCTCTCAACCAAACACAAAATAAACAAATCTTTACCTCATAACTAGCCTAAAAACTCCATAAAAACAGAGACAAATCTTACAGAGAGAGCCCTCTCTGATTACAACTGGGCTAGAAGCTGTAGTCCAAAGATTGGTTAGTGGTTACCCCGTCCGTATTCCCTTGGGAGTCATAGGGAACAACCTGGGTGTTAACATTAACAACCTCCCTCTTGCATTCATTGCATTCGGTATGTTGCCTTTAGCTACGGTTAATGGTTCCGTTTGTTGTTATGATGTTGCTGTCATATCTTGATGTCCTTGTCTATGAACAACTTTATGTCTTCGCATGTAGGTAAGTTCACAGAAACTTGATCGGCTACATCCCCAAGTGTGCTCTGAACGATGTCTTCGATTATGCTCTCCTGGAAACCATTGTACCTATGCTACTGAGAGGCAGATGAACACCTGCGATACCTGGAGACATGTCAACAGTCATGTCAAGAAATTTGTCAGTCAAAAACCAAAATGAACCTGAGAAATGACTTGCAACATACGTGTGTGATTGATCTTGAAGGCTATGCAATTTTTGCCGGGAGGTCGGGAGACTAACTACCAAAAATGTGCAAGGCACAGTCCGGGTTGTCAGGAGGCTGACTGACTACTGGAACTACGCAATGCACAGTCCAGCGTGGCCTACTGAGGACTGAAACTGCGCAATGAGAAATTTCAGTTAGTAGTGACATGCATCCAACAAACTACATTTTGCAGTTTCTGGGGCCAACAGGACACTGCCTCCAAGAATTGCGCAATGCAAGCCTGGAGGTTAGTGCCTGGCTAGAATTGCACAATTTCTACGGGGAAGGCAGATCCTTTACTTCTGGAAATGCACAGTGATAGTAGGGCAAGGCACGGTCTGGGCCAAGGCAGCCCAGTCCGACTGATAGGTGACTAAAAACATGAGAAGTGTGAAATAATAATGAGATGAGTGCAAGGAAGAGTGAATGATCATTCATGCAAATAGCAATTGCAAGATTCGGAAAATGGGAAAGCATGCATGTGTGTGAAGCAAGTCACCGTAACGGTGACCATCTTTGCAAAACAATGTCATGCACGTGATAACAGTGAGATGTTAATGAAAGATGAAATGATGCTAGTACAAGCTAGTATGTATGAAAACAACAGTAAGTGCTCACTGAAATCAAGCAGACAACATTCATATGAAGCGAAACAAAACAAGTGCCAGAAACACAACGCGAGACATGAAAAGCAAGCTTAACCCAAAACAACTAAGTTTAATGTGACAATGACTACTAGATGCAACGTGGAATGTCAGAGATGTAAGATCGATGTGAGTAATGAGCTCTACAACATCTATTGATGAGTTTCTAGGGAAAGCGACACTTGGTGGGAGGTTTCTGAAATGATCCTTGCATGTAACCTCCAACTGCTAAAAATAGATCCCTGAAACAAGGGACGCCCTTGCATGCTAACTTGGGAGGAGCAACCCATGCATGCAAATCAATTTTGCTCAGTCCCGGAGGGAACCGGTCAACTCAATTGCACATGCAACAGTCTACTCACATGGGAGAAAAAAATGCACATTTATGGGAGGGAGATGGGCTGGCTGCCCAAAGGGATTGCACAATTTTTGGGTCGAGGAGGTGACCTCTGCCCAGAATTGCACAATTTCTAGGCTAATAAGCCCTACTGGGAGGAATTGTGCAATTTTCTCAGTGAACAAGGACAGGTAGATTTGCGAAATTCTTGAGCCAACAGGCTGCTAGACATTGCGCAATTTCTGGAGGGAAGGCTATTTTCCCTCCAGAATTGCGCAATTTCTTAAGGGAGCTACTCAACCTATAGCTGGAGTAAGTCTGGTGAAATAGCCTATGAGGGGGATGCAAAAGGATTTGATGGACAGGCTGTCATTCTGCAAGAAAGTCACTAAAGCTTGCATACTTGACAAGACAAGACATGCTGTTGTGAAATGTTGGTAGGGAGGCTCCAAAATGAAGCTAAGGAAAAATTTTGGAGGGTGGTTATATCTGCTACAACACTTGGTGACACACTGGTAGAACTCCAGCTATTTGAATGGACCTTGTTCGTGAAAGGTAAGTCTAACACCTTCGGAAGTATTGCTCAGTTCTCAATTCATCTGGGTTTCCACACTACTCGATTGTAAGATGTCGCATCTGCCAATCCCTTGGTCAGTTGACACACATTCCAAGCCAAGCCAACACAGTTGTTTCGATTGGGGTTGATGAGTATATGATGCACAAGTAGTATAGTCGTCAGAGTCTTAGTTTCATCTCTGGTGTTGCTCCGCTGGTATCAGGCCTGGAGAGTACCCCGATGGAGTCATGCAGGAACAAAAGCATGGCTCCGCTACCAGCAAGCCTAGTCAATACCCCAAAGGAGTTAATTGCATCACCTCTCTGTGCAGGAAGCCTTTCTCTTCTTTCGCCTTATTCATTTTTCATTTTTTCAAACTTTTTCACTTTTTCATTTTTTCATTTTGCATTTTCATAACTGTGCATAACACTTATTCATTTCAGAGGCAGAAGAGGCATCCCGACTTATTAAGAGAAGAAGAGGTTGTTCCTTCAAAGAAGTAGTTTATGTATACCTCTGACATGCTTTTTAAGGTTTCCCCCCTCACCTTACTCTACTTGACTAAGCTGACAAGGATTAACCCAAAAACGACTGACTAGAGTAGGTGATACTAGTTAGCGCGCAAGTGTTGTGTTTTCACCAAGGTTCACTTCAAACAATACATATTTTCCAATGATGTATCATGGGTTGAATACAACAAGTTCTTACATAAGAGAGTGGACAAAAGATAACCAAATGTTGATAGTTGTAGAAGTCCTATTGTACTTTACCCAGCTTGTTTCAAGAGTCGCACACGGTCCATGCGAAAGTAACCTACGGACAATAACAAGCAAAAAAAGCAAAAAGCAAAAAGCAAAGAAAGAAGCAGAAACAATGCGGAAGAAAAGTGAGTAAGCAAACAAACAAGCAAGCAAACAAGAACACAAAGAAAGAAAGAAACATGCATGCAAGCAAACAACCCAAAAGAAAACACTAATCCTACTCCTAAGCTAACAATACATGGGTCATCTCATGTGAAGTGATACTTCCAATGCAGCCACTGGCACATTGGTTGACCCATGTTGTGAAGGCACAATTTGCGAATATCACAGTTGTGCAAACCAACAAGCATGAAAGATATAACGATAAAGACAGACACACTTCAAGCTTACAAGTGACCGCAGAACAAAGATGAGTGAAAGTGCATGACATGCACTCTATGGATCTGGTATGGTGCTGTGCTACACTATTTGTAGATGTCGAGTGTATGAATTCTCTTGACTGTGACATGCAAGAAAATGTGAGAAAGGTAGACCACTTTCATTATGCATGTCTACTTGATGTGTAAGATTCCACCAATGCATCAGTGATGGGATCGTGTAGTTTGAGTGGAGGAAGCAAAATCTGGGTGTTTGGTTGATCTTCAATGCAAAGTAGAGAGTGATGAGGAGCCTTGAGTGTTTCAAAAAACCAAGCTTAAGCAAAAAATTAACAATGATTGGATCAACATCATGATCAGAATCTAAAGAAGTAGAGAGATCACGACAACCAAGATTAGAAAATTCAGGATGTTTGTTGGCATCCTCATGATTTGATGAATCGGGCAGAGGGGTAGATGGGAAGCAAATATGTTCACCCTCTGTGTTTTCAGAAATGATAGATGATAGATTAGATGGATTTATGGAGGAAGATGTGTCCTCTCCTCACTGTAATGACAAATTGACATCCGACGTGTCCTATGAACAATCGAAAGTAGAAACATCCAGAAATGAGTTTTCACAGGGGAAATTAGTAGTTGAAGAATCACAAGGGATGTCAGGATAAAGCGGATGAGGTGCGGCTGGAAGGTTGTCATCCTTCACCACGAGTTCTTCTTTAGATTATCGCACACACTCATCCTGAATGATGGCACAGGTTGGCTGCATAACACCAACTTCATCGACAACTTGATCCTCATTCACAACAGGTGAGGAGTTTGGAATGGGAGAACACAAGACAGTACAATCCAAAGGATCAATAGAAAGAGGGGAAGAAGGTTGAGATAATGAATCCACGTGAGAACCAACAAGCTTGCAAGAAAAATTTACACAGATCTTAAGAACAGGTGGGGGGGAGGATGTGACAGTTCAACAAATGTGTGTGCATGATCTCCCACATCACTCCACGGTGGTGGAGCTGTTTGATGAGTTGAAGCCAAACAATCACTTGTGACAACAACTATACCTGCCTGTGATTGCACAACTCCATCACCAAAGTGTGTTGAGCAGGGTTCAGATATGCGAAGAATATACACAAATCTCCCACAAATAAATTCCCAATCAATTTCATCTTCGAGAAATCAGTATGCAATATTACAAAATCCTGTGTAAAACTGATCAACGAATTCATTGGGTGGTTTTTGTAATTTCAAAATTTCTTGATCGAGTTCTTTATGGTTAAAGTGATTGAAAGCATGGTCTATCTCTACAACCAGATGAGAAAGAGAATGAATAGATTTTTTTGGCAGCATGGCACACCAGTGCATTGGGTGCCCTCGAAGTGTGTAGATGAACAACACGCATGTCATGTATTTTTCAAATATTCCATGTCTTTCGCATGAGCCTACAATGCTGAGCGCATGCCTAACAAAGGCTACATGGCCTCCACCATCATATGTTTTATGTGACAAGTTATCTGAGAGCTCTTTCGAGATTATGAAGTCATTTTCATAAGACATACACTCCGGACAGGCAACTCTGTAGTTAGTCATGATAGATATTTAGAGATTCAAAATAGATGTGAGGAATAATCTTATCATATGGCCCTCCTTCTAGTGCTAAAATGTTGATGTTGCTGGACCCACCAACATGTAAGGGGATCTCCCTGGTAAGAAGTCCCAATTAGACCTCAAGCCGTTTGGTGTAGGAGTCCCAACTATGGGTCGTATGGTAATTCCTTGACCGTGATTTCGCACAGAGGAAAGTAAGATGTCCCTGTTGGTAGCAAGGGTGTGACAACTGCAGTAAGTCAAGGAAGGTGCATGAGAGGTTCTAACACACTGAGGGAAAAGTGAGTGCACCCCTTAGAAGCTTGTAATAGTACGTAGCTTGGAAGGGAACACATGAGCGAAGATGCATCACAAGATGGAAATCAAGTTAGCGAACAATCTAAAGTGATGGTTAAACCAATATGACGTTTCAAAAAGATTCATACATAGTTATACATAATAGTCCATACATGCATGCGTAAGAAAAGAAATACATATATCATTTAGATTAAACCAGATAACATATAATACAATACAACATATGCATGAAATGTGCTGGCTCTGTTATATTAAGAAGTGTAAGTTCCAATCATACAATACATCCATGTCCAACCACTAGTTCTAACAATGGAACATTATAGCCACAACCACCTGCTCCTCCAAAGAGATGTACTAGCTCTGTGCAATGGAGAAGCCATGGCTTGTTACAATACTATCCAAGCTTTCTCTAAGATAGTCCTATTGGAAGCTTGGCTGACCAAAAGCCTTTACAATGAGTTATGAGGTTATATTTATAGCAAAGGGTGGCATGACCCTTGGCATTCCCCTTTGTGACAATTCATCTACCCTCATGACTCTTCATCTACTCTATGACTATTGCATCGAACTATTGACACTTGAATTTCCAATTGATAAGATGTTACATTACAATGCACATGTTCCCATGTGAGACAAAATGGCTTGAGAAAGCCATGCAAGACATCACTGGCACTCGGTCCATTGTGATGAGACCAAATCTTTGACATGCTTGTGATGGTGAAGGTGGTGAGTTGATGCCAATATTGGTCATCTATGATGGTGTGCATGCACTCCATGGTGACATCTTGCTGAAGTGAACTCTTGCCTCTGTTACATCCTGGTGCATTGGTGTGGCTCCTCCATCCAACTCGTCTGCTAACATGCACATGGTTTTCTTGGGTGCAACCGAATCAGAAACACACTGATGCATAGTGTTTGTACTGATATTCCAGTGTGTGCTGGTGGTCATGCGCTTCAACTGTCAACTACATGTTCAGCTCCAGATGGACTTTCTTCTTTTCTTTGCCTCAGTGATTGTGCCAAATTGGTTAGATCACAAGCGTGCGCACAATGACATGCATGTCGCTGAATTCCCTTGCATGCGATCAACATCACTACTCACCATGTACGCTCCATGCCAGCTGTTGGGATGGATCTATAACTTGTATGAGCACAGTTTCATCCGTGAGTGCATGTTGCACCAACTGTTGTACCTGTTCCTGCTGCAACTCATTCTCTCGTCTATGCAGCTCCTAGTCTTCCTTGAGTTGTTGCTTCAACACATGAAACTCCTTCTCTGTTATGTTCTCTATATTCGTGCAATCTTCATGTCGCGTCATCACCTCAGAGCCTAAGTCTCCAAAGTTTCTTTTATCACAAGTGGATCTTCTTGAGCTTGCAACTTTGTTCTACCTTTGTGTTGTTGATAACCTTCCTCTTGTGTTCGGTGCATCCGTATGTTGCCTTCAACTGTTGTTGATGGTGCTGCTTGCTGTGATGTTGTTGTTGTCATATCTTTATGTCCTTTTCTACGAACAACTTGATGTCTTCTCCAGTAAGCAAGTTCATATACACTTGATTGACTGCATCCCCAAGTGTGCTTTGAACAGTGTCTTTAACTCTACTCTCCTGGAAACCATTGTACCTGTGCTGCTGAGAGGTAGATGAACACCTGTGATACCTGGAGATATGGAAACACTCATGGAAAGCAATCTGTTAGTTGAAAACCAAAACGAACTTGAGAACTGACTTACAACATACCTGTGTGGCTGATGATGAAGGTCGCGCAAATCTGTCGTGAGGTCGGGAGACCAATTGCCAAAATTGCGCAAGACACATTCTAGGTTGTCAGGAGGTTGATTGACTGCCGGAACTACGCAATTCACAGTCTAGCCTAGGTTGTTGAGGACTAAAAATGTGAAATGTTCAATTTCAGTCAGCAGTGACATGCAACCAGCAAACTGCATTACGCAGTTTCTGGGCCCAACATGACACTTCCTCCAAGAATTGCACAATGCAAGCCTGGAGGTTAGTTCCTGGTTAGACTTGCACAATTTCTGGGGGGAAGGCAGAGCCTTTGCTTCCAAAATTGTGTAGTGCTAGCCGGGCAAGGCATAGTTAGGGCCAAGGCAAACCAATGCGGCCGACAGGTGACTTAAAACATGAGAAGTGTGAAATCATGATGAGATGAGTGCAAATAAGAGTGAATTATCATTCATGCAAACATCAAGTGTAGGAATTAGAAAATGGGAAAGAATGCATGTGTGTGAAGCGAGTCACCACAATGACAACCGTCCGTGAAAAACAATGTTATGGATGCGACAACATTGAGATATTAATGAAAATTGAAACAATGCTAGTACAAGGTAGTATGTATCAAAACGAAAGCACGTGCTCACTAAAATCAAGCAAACAACATTCATATGAAGTGAAACCAAAAAATCGCCAAAAATGCAGCGTGAGACATGAAAAGTGGGCTTACCCCAAAACAACTGAGTTGAATGTGCCGACAACGCCTAGATGCAATTTGGGATGTTAGAGCTGCAAGATTGATGTGAGGAATGAGCTCTACAACATCCGATTGATGAGTTTCAATAAAATTGAGGTTGCAATGCGCATGCCACAAATCTAGGGAAAGCGACACTTGGTGGGAGGTTTGTGGATACGTCTCTCACAAAACATGGATATATTTCTTGAAGAAGAAGGTTGAAGTGTTCAAATGGTTCTATTCTTTCAATGCCTTGGTGGAGAATGAGACAGGGAAGAAGATCAAAATATTGAGGACTAACAATGGAACTAGATATGAATCAAATGTATTCAATGACTTTTGTAGAGAGGCCGAAAATAAGAGGGAGACAAATGTTCCATACACTCCTAAGAAAAATGGAGTTGTTGAAAGGAAGAATCAAACAATTATGGAAGCCACTTGTGCCGTGCTCCATGATCAAGGTCTACCGAAGTTCTTATGGGGAGAAGATGCCAACAATGTTGTGTATGTTCAAAATAGAATCCCATATCAAGCACTTAATTTCAAGACACCCGAAGAAGTTTTCACTAGTACGAAACCCAATGTTTCTCATTTTAGAATATTTGGTTGTCCCGTGTATTTTCATTTTCCTAAAGAGAAAAGAAACAAGTTAGAAGCATCTGGGAAGAATGGTATATTTGTGGGCTACAATTAAAATTCAACGGCATATAGAATCTATGTGCCTAATAAAAGAGATGTGGAAATAAGCCATGATGTTATCTTTGATGAAGACATTTCCCTTGGGAAATCCAGAGATCTCCCCATTCCAAGGAAGGATAATTGTGATACTATAAAAAATTGGGATGAGCCTCTGACATATGAGCCTATGCCTGATGTTAAAGGCCCGATGGATCCTATTGATCCACATCCTGGTGATCCCTATACTTCAAGGAAAATACCTTTGTAGCTCAAAGGTACTCTCAAATATTTTGAAATACATATTGCTCCAAGAGGGACATATTGTGAAAGTAAAAAGCCAAATAGGTATTAAGGGCACTTAACTTCTATGAGTACTATTGTTCAAACTGAGCCATGTACATTCAAAGAATTCATAAAGCACCAAGTCTGGAAGGATGTGATGAATGAGGAATATGAATCTATCATGAAAAATGATATCTAGGACATGGTGCCTAGACTGAAGGACAAGTCCGTAGTCACCTCAAAATGGCTATAAAACTCAAACATGGAGTAGATGGGAGTGCTAAGAAATACAACACCAAGTTTGTTTCTTGAGGCTTCTCTTGATTATTTTTATAACATCGGATGTGCTCTTGCATCGAGATTTTTTAGAGAGGCTAAGACACATGTATTCTCCAATACCTAGAAATCGTTTGGGAAAATTCCACCTAGAGATGATTTAATTAAAATAATTAACTTTTTTAAATGGTTCCCTAAGTCTAAACTTAGGAAATTTGGTTACTTAAAGGGTATTAATTAAATTAGGTGCGAATATTCTAGAAGAAGATGAGGATCAACTCCCAGTTAATATTAGCCCTTGATTATGTTTTAATCTTGGCTGTTGGTGCTCCAACGAGAGGTTATAAGAAAGAGTTCGATGGGCACTTGGAGAACACACTTGTGCAATTCGATTTTGTTGGGAAGTCGATTTCCTGAGTAGCAGCTGTGAATTTCTAGAAGTGATTTAGTAAAGTCGAAGCATTGAGAGAGGGGCACAGGTAGTCAACCTAAGGAGAGTTTTCTAGATCCGGGGAGTGCAAGGTAGAGAAGACAAAGAAAGGTAGCGCAATGTTTCAGAGGGAGTTTGAAATTCAGCTAGGAAAGTTGAATTCCAGAGCCAGAAGCCAAGGTGTGAGACTGAAGGGCTAGAGGATCTAAGTTCCAACTAGCAGGAGATCAAAGGAGGAGGTGACATAGAGCCTAGAGGCTATGATGCAAATCTGCATAGGCTGGCGCAGAGGCTGCGTGGGGCCTTCCATCCAGATCTTTGATCAGATTTAGATTGCTAGTGATAGTGTGCAATTTTTCTCACCATCTCTTTGTCAGGATTTCTCTATATTAGATTTCCAGTTTGGGCATCTAATGATTTGTACTCAGATTACTACTGCATAATAAATAAAACCCTCAATTGTTGCACTGATTTTCCCCACATTGGGTTTTTACAGGGACATTTGTCCAAAAACAACAGTGTATATGTGTGTGTTTATTTCTATCCAGTGCAGTATTTAGTTTCCGCAATATTTTATTTTTATGTAGGTTGTAGTGTATGTATTTCGATATTTGTTGTAGAAAACTACAAGTAATTTGTTTAAAGGAATTTAACAAATAGGAGAAATATTATCAGTTTGTTGTAGTAGGAATTGGGTCACCAATTTTCCATATGGTATCAAAGCACAGATCGTAAGCCAAAGAGCTCAACGTAGAAGGAAGAGGTAGTTCAAATTTTTGCATAGGTAGCAAATCAAAACCCTCCGGGGTAGCATATTTCCTTGGAAAGAAGGGTTAGATTTTCATGGGGATTTTTTCTCTGAGTGAGTCGATAGAGAATAAAATTTCCCAGATCAAAGAGTATTAGAGGGAGAGGGAGTAACAACAATTTCCATGTACAGAAAATCTTCAGTTAGGACATAGTTATTTTGCAATAGTTTCTAGCAGAATAGCACCAGAAGGAGAGAAGAGCACATACTGAGGAAATTCCTTCATCAGAGTACTTCTAGGCAAGAATTTCAAATTTTATTAGCAGAGCGGAAGTAGTTGTCTGTGGGATTTCTCACTCCATAAGGGAGTGCTTATAGCTGGGCAACAACTGCATAGAGGAGAAGAGGAAGAAGTTCAATTTTTTTAGAAGAGATGGCATCAACTTGGTTGAGAGATCAAGATCGGTTGGACAGAGCCTCCAACTATGTGGTCTGGAAGGCTAGGATCTCTTGCCTTCTAGATGAGCATGATCTCAAAAATTATGTCGATAGTGTGGCAACTGTACCTGCTGATGCAGATCCACTCAAGAAGTACAAGGTTGAGATGGAGAGAACTAAGAGGATCATTCTCGACGGATTTCGAGATCATGTGGTATCCCATATAGCTGGCAAGGATACTGTGCAACGGATGTGGGAAGCATTAGCTACACTATACAAAGGATCTTCTGGGCATCAGAAGATGTAATTAGAGGAGAAGTTGAGATGCACGAGGATGCAGAAAGGGGAGCATGTAGAGCCATTCCTTACAAGGCTTTAGGATGTCCAGGACCAGCTAGCTTCAGAAGGGTTAGTGCCCCAACCCTTAGAGTTTGTACGATTAGTGATGAATAATGTTTCTGAAGATTGGAAAGTTTTCATACAAAGCATCCTAGGCATAGAAAAACTTCCATATTGGGAAGGTGTGTGGGATGATCTACAACAAGAGGAAATGAGGCATGATCTAGTGGAGGCCACCATTAGTGGCAGTAGCAGTAGTGGGAAGAAGCAAGTGAAGGAAGAGGGGGGCGTGGCCCTTACATCAAAGGGGCAACAGGAGAAACGTAGAAGAAAGAAGGATATTTCAAAGATCAAGTGCTTTAGGTGTGGTGAGATGGGACTCTACAACACTCAGTGTCCTATCAGAAAGAAGGACAAGGAGGAGAAGCAAGATCAATAAGCTTCATCTGTTGAGATTGACAGGTTGTCCTCCAGAATGGAGGAATAATTTTCCATGATCAACGAGATGCCTCTAGGGGTGAGGTGGGGTGATCTCGAGTTGTAGCCCTAGAGATTTATAGGATGGGAATGATCCTTGAGGAGTCCACCTCTACGGGAGCCCATAGTCAGCATTAGCAGGATGGACCAATGGTAGTTGGTGCAACCAAGTGCTAGAGTGATAAATGAAGTAGCTAGTAGAAGTTTGAGACAGAGTAGTAAAGTTGGCACATAGCAAAGTCAACATCAGCGCAGAGGCTTCAGTAACAACATAGAGGCTAACATCAGTCAGAAATCAAATGAAGAATGCATCATACTAACCATAATTGGTTCAATATTTTGAATGCTTTTCCATTGCATTTGTTGCAGTTGTAGCAACAATAGATGGAGAAGCTTGCAGTGCAGATGCCGTATTGGCAGCAGTTCAACAAGGTTAGCAACAACATGGATGCAACAATTAGAGTTGCACAGTAGTTGGTGGGAATCATCAGCGCAATAGGATATGGTGCAGAGATAGAGTGATGCTTCAGTGGGTTGTAGCTCTAGAGCACATTCCTCACTAAGAGGGAGTGTTGATTTCTACAACATCGGATGTGCTCTTGCCTTGAGATTTTGCAGAGAGGCTAAGACACAAGCATTCTCCAATACCCATAAATATTTTTGGATAATTCCACTTAGAGATGATTTAATTAAAATAATTAAATTTTTTAAGTGGTTCCCTAAGTCTAAAATTAGGAAATATGGTTAATTAAAGGGTATTAATTAAATCGAGTGTGAATCTTCTAGAAGAAGACGAGGATCAACTCCCAGTTAATATTAGCCCTTGATTATGTTTTAATCTTGATTGTTGGTGCTCCAACGAGAGATTATAAGAAGGAGTTTGATGGGAACTTGGAGAACACACTTGTGTAGTTCAATTTTGTTGGGAAGTCAATTTCCTAAGTATCATCTATGAGTTTCCAGAAGTGACTTAGTAAGTCGAAGCAGTGAGAGAGGGGTAGAGATAGTAGACAGGAGGAGAGTTTTCCATATTCGGGGAGTGCAAGGCAGAGAAGACAGAGAGAGGTTCAGAGAGGCAATGTAGTGCCATACAAAGGCAGCGTAGAGCTTCAAAGGGAGTCCAAGATTCCACTGTGAATGTCGAATTCCAGAGCTGGAAGTCGAGGTGTGAGACTAAAGGGCCAAAGAATAGAAGTTCCAGCCAACGGGAGATCAGAGGAGGAGGTGACACAGAGCCCAAAGACTGTGACACATATCTGCGTAGGTTGCACAAAGGCAGTGTGGGGCTAGCCATCCAAAGCTTGGATCAGATTCAGATTACCAGTGACAATGTGATATTTTTCTCACCATCTCCTTGTCAGTATTTCTCTATATCATATTGCCAGTTTGGGCATCTAACTATTTTTACTCAGATGACTACTGCATAATAAATAAAACCATCAACTGGCACCAGTTTTTACCACATTGGGTTTTTCCAGGGAAATTTGTCAAAAAACAACAGTGTATATGTGTGGGTTTATTTCTCTTCAGTGCAATATTTAGTTTCTATAGTATTTTATTTTGTGTAGGCTGCAATGTATGTATTCCAATATTTGTTGTAGAAAATTGCAAGTAATTTGTTTAAAGGAATTTAACAAATAGGAGAAATATCATCAATTTACCACAGTAGGAATCAAGTCACCAATTTTTCACATCTCTCTAAAGGAAGAAGTGGACTATGAAAAGATATTTGCACCAGTTTCTTGATAGTAACTATCTTATTTATTATTTTTGTTGCTACCACTCAAGGGTGGAGCCTGCATCAAATGGACATTAAGATTGCTTTCTTGCATGGCTTGCTTAAGGAGGAAGTCTACTTGGAATAACCTCAGGGATTCAAAGTACAAGATCAAAGGACACACATATGTAGGTTGAAGAAATCCCTCTATGGGTTGAAGCAAGCCCCTAGGGCTTGTTTTGAGAGGATTAATAATTATCTTATGAAGATGGGATTTACGAGAAGTGATGTTGATCCTAACCTATACTTCAACATTGAAAAGGACATGCATCTCATTTTGGTCCTTTATGTAGATGGTCTCTTTCTAGCAGGTGCAAACCCTCTCATTTATCAATGCAAGATGGAGTTGGCTTATGAGTTCGAGATAAAGGACCTAGGACTGATCACTACTTTCTAGGCCTATAGGTCTAGTAAAATCCAGGTGATATTTTCCTTTCTCAAGTAAAATATATTGTGAAGCTACTTGAGAGATGTGGGATGGTGGATTGCAAATATGTGTCTACTCCAATGGAAATCAACTTCAAGAAGCTATGTGGTAGTGATACTAGGCCCGAATTGGCAAATCCTTCTGAATATAGACAACTTGTGGGGGCCCTGATGTTCTTGGTAAACTCCCATCCAAACATATGTTTCGTTGTGAATATACTGAGTCAATTTATGGTCAAGTATCATCACATACATTGGATTGCTGCTAAGAACCTCTCGAGATATCTCCATGGCATAATCAAATATGGACTGAGATACATTACCAGGAATTTGAGTCTACATTTATATATTGATGCTGACTAGGCTAGTAGTGTGGTGGATCGAAAAAGCACATCAGGATGTTTCATCTCATTGGGATCTGCTTCGATTTCGTGGATGAGCAGGAAGCAGAAATCAATTGCTTTAAACACCACTGATGCCAAATACATTGCAACTAGTATGGCCCGTTGTGAAGTTGTTTTGTTGAGGAATCTCTTCTGTGAGCTATTTGAGCACGTGATGGATACCATCGCTATTTTTTGCAACAACCAGAGTGGGATTCACCTTTCAAAGAATATTGTGTTCCACAATCACTCCAAGCACATTGATATAAAGTAACACTTTATCTGAGCTATGGTACAATGAGGAGAAATAAGGCTCCATCACATTAAGACTAATGAGAAGGTTGAAAAAATTCTCACGAAGCCCTTAGGGAAGGTCAAATTCTTATCCTTCTGAGAGAGACTTGGAGTCAAGGAAAGACCCTCACATGAGGGTCCTGTTTGAGTTGGACACTGAGCTCTGGTATCTCCTTGGGGCTTGGGGTACTTCTTAGAGCTATGAGTGACCATAGGGTGAGTGGTTCACCTTACCCTAATGGTGCGCTATGTATAGGGTGAGTGGTTTGCCTTCCCTTGTGATACCCCATGATGGTTGACATGTGTGTAGGGTGAGTGGTTCACCTTCCCCTACTTTTGATGACACATGTGTGTAGTGTGAGTGGTTCACCTTCCCCTACAATTAACATATGCATAGGATGAGTGGTTCACCTTATCTTATGGAATATGAGTAGGATGAGTGGTTCAACTGCTCTTGTTGATGCCCCAACATACATCCTACTCATGTAGTCCAAGACTCATGGGAAGTACCTCTAATCTGGCCAATGAGTTGGGAAAAGTGGATAGGGACCATAACACTATAGATGGATGCATCATGTACTATGATACTCCCTATGTCTAGAATGCATGGTGTTCAACAACTTGATCTAGGATCAAGTCTGATTGAGGTTCTACCTATGGACAGAATTTTTTCAGTGGAGAGTGGTAAGGTCTTGTGACTCACTCTCGATCGATTCTTCTTCATTATTCATATCAATGTTCAACAAAGCAGAGATGAGATGAGCTACAAAGATGATACATGATGACAAGATGACATGATGATCGATGATGATGGATGGATTGGAAGGTGGAATTCTCACTAGTTGAGAGGGAGTATTAAAATTGGAAACTAGGGCCAAATTCCACATTAGGACAACTCATTTGATGGAGATGATGATTACATTAAATTCCTCTTTTCGAGAGGACCAAAATTGATATAAATATCATCTAATTTGGACAAGCATAAATGTGTTTTTGAATTTATGCCCACACATGTGCAAATTGTTTAGGTCAACCACATCATCATGTAGGCTCATGAAGCCTAATGAATGTGACACTTCACCCTCAATGACTTGTATAAATACAAGTGACCTCTCACCTCATTTGGCATCATCACTCACACATTCTTCTCTCTCCTTCTCTCAATGGTTTGTACAACTATTGGGCAGTCTCTCTCTCTCTCACATGTGTCGCAAGGAGGTCAAATTTCTGAACAAAATTACAAGGTCGAAAATTTTAGACTTTTCTATAGTTTGACTAGTGTTGAATTTGACTTTATGGGCATCCTTTGACTTTGATTTTCAAGGTGATTTTCTGTCTCAACAGGCTGCATTTTTTGGCATAGGAAACGAGGAAAAAAAATACTTTGACCTATGTTGATTGCGAGCTTGTTTGACCACAGGTTTGACTTTAGGTTGACCAATTTTGACTACATATTTTTTACTTTTTGGGTTGAATTTTACCAGCAAGGAAGGCTAAATTTGACTGGGTTTGACTGAGCTCCAAGTGGACTATTTTCCGATGCATTGACCACCATTGATTTCCTGGTTAGTGCAGATTTGACTGATTTTGATTGAGAGCAATATTGCAGATTTTACATTGCTGTTTTTTACAGTAATTTGGCAAGTCATTTTTGAATTTGATCATGTATTATTGTACTCTCTCTCTCTCTTTGTTGTACATTTGATATAATAATAAGAAGAATTGATCAAAGGATTTTCCCCACATTGGGGTTTTTCCCTGGCATTTGCCAAATCTGGAGTCCTCTTGTCTTGGCTTGTCTTCTGCATTTTATTTTATGTTCTATCTACAATTATTGTCAATGTGATTTATGGTTAATGTGATTTCTTCTGGAAACTAATTTGGAATTGTCATTGGGTTGCTTAAAGTACATTGAAGTGATTGTGCTAAGCATAAAACATACCATTGTTATCTAAATTTAACAATAAATGACATGGGTACATGAAAAGTTGATTTGCATGCCTTGATATGGGTGAACGACCATGAGAAGTCTCTATAGGGACCCAATAATAATGAAACATCAATATAATAAAGGCCGGATGGAATAGGTGCACAATGGAGAATGAAATCCTAGATGATATTTACTTTTCCACCCTGAAAACTAAAAAGTGCATCGAATTTGGGAAATTTTAGTTGTGTATTTAGTTATGGTGAGATCAACATCTTTCTCAAAACCTTATGAGTTATTAGAACATGGTTCTTTTTCTGTACAGAAAGATTAATAGTTATGGTTTTATGATCAAATCAAATAGTGCACCAACAAACAATTTCCTTGAAATCACATACCTATGGAACACGTGCAACATTAGCCAAACCAATATTCCAAATTCTATTATTTTGGTTCTCCTCGAGACTCAAATTCAAATAACACTGATAAGTCACCAAGTAGTGAAATTCCCTATTGTACCGTGCAAATGAATTAACGGTATCCTCACAAATGGACTCCTTCCTTTTACGTACCATATTTATTATTTGTTCAATGAAATTACATATACGTGATAGATAACGAGGCTTTATGAAGCTCTTCACTGTATAAATATTGAGTTATGATAAGATTTAGTAACACATCCCTTCATCATGTATTACCTTTATCGGTCCATAAAATAATGATAATTATAGGTTAATAACCCATGGTATGTATTTTAAGTGGCACACTGGTGGATAAATCACGTAGTACAATATAAATTCCTTTTGACCTTGGAGGTAATACTTTCTTAATGAGCTTTTAATTATCCTCAAAAGGAGAAAAAATATGATTTTCACTAACTTGTCTGGAGTATAAGTAGAGAAATCACTTTAATATAGTATTATAGTATTCCTTGTGTGGAAACTTTATGTGTATGGAGCAACATATGTGCAATGAAATGGGTTGTGCATAAGATCAGGTGTGTAGAATAAATGGATGGGAAACTCTTCCATACACATAAAATTGATGAAGTATGAAGTAGTTTGGGGATTAGTAGTGTGTAGATTAGGGAATGTACAAAAAGTAGGGAGTGTGCAGAGCACGAGATCATGAAATTCTTTCGTACACTTAATATAAGTGGACATCAGTGGTCACTCACCTATTCCACTCGCTCAAAGAAAATTTATCCATCTTGGTGGTCCTTTTTACAGTTTTTTGGGTCCTAAACTTTCAAGGCTATTTTGAGGCCTTAAATGATGTTTTTTACATGGTAGGAGCTCAAGAGATAATTATATGCTCTTTCTTGGACCTCGTAGAAATGTGTACTCCTTGATTAAACCTTTTCAATGAGATACCAAGCATGCCAAACATATATTGTATGCAAAATTTATGACTATGAGAACTTAATCCAGGTGGATATAAGTGGACACCCACATATTCCACTGATTCAAAGCAAATTTCTCTATCATGGAAGTTTTTTTTTATAATTTTTCAAGTCCTAAACTTTTGAGGTTATTTTGAGGCCCTAAACAATGTTTTCTTGATGTGGCAGGGACCTAAGAGATGGCTATAGGCTCCTTCCTAGTTCTGATGAAAATGAAAATGTACTCCTCGACTAGAAATTTCCAATGAGCTATCAAACATGCCAAACAAAGATTATATGCAATAGTTACAACCCCAAGAAGTTGGTGTACCCACTAACCCCATTGGTGCCACAAATGTGTTGGATTTTCATCTCCTAGGCTTAGGTTTTTGGATATTTGTGGTTTTCTTGCCACTTTATGTTAAAAAGGGCATTTTTGCCTCATTTTAATGCACTAGAAAATGCATGTAGTTGTCACATCTATTCTCAGAGATAAGCTACCACCATTCGGGTGAGTTTGTTTCCACATTTTTTTTTACAGTTTTATTACATTCAATTTATTAATAGAAGTCAATTTTTATTTTATCTATATGTTTTTGTTTTAAATATATATTTCATTTCACTTCCTTCATAAAGATGGATTGGTGGTATCAGAGTGGTTTACTCTTTATCTATTTTTATGTTGAATGACCCCAATGAGGTTTGGATATAAGGAGTTGTGACTCAATCTACTTGAGCATTTGTAAGGCTGCCCTTGCTAACCCCGATGACCTTTGATGGAAAAAGAAAATAAAGATGAAGGAGTAGGAGATCATATTGAACTATTTCTCAAGGAATCCCTCATGCAACAAAGGAATGAGATTATGCATAATTTTTCCCAGATCTTTCGAAAGTTGGCAATAGTTGAAACATGTTCATCAATTGGCCACTTAGGAGGCACCACCCCCTTCAAGGTACTAGTTAGTTATGATATTCATATATTTGAAGGCTAGATAGATGCAGATGCTCTAGACAAATGGTTAAATTTTGTAGAAGGATATTTTTCTATTCACAATTTTTATGATACATAAAATATTACCTTTGTGCTCCTTGAGGTTATCCCCCATGTTAACTATTGGTGGGAGACTTAACATGAGTAAAAGGCCACTTTGGAATCTGTAATTTTTGCAGTTGTACTGACCTAGGGCTCTTTCTAGGATGTTATCAAGGAAAAATATTACCTTGTTGGAAGATATGATGACTAGTACACGGTATGAACCACACTACGACAAGGGATGGACCAAACAGTGTGAGAGTTCACAACTATAGTCCGTACCTTGCAAACGAAGATACGTATCAAATACTCTAAGTGACATTTGGTAGTTAAGTGCCCTGATGTTCTACATAAATACATCCAAAAATAAATGGATTTTCTAGACATCTCCTCACTGGGCACAACATACCAGTATGCTATCAAAATTGAGTATAAATTTAAACAAAAGAAGCGAGAGTTTGAATCTACAAATTTATCAAAGAAAAAGCTGGGAAAAGGTATCCCTAAACCACAAAATAAGGACAAATCCAAGATGGAATACCCTGGGAAGACCCACCTAAGCTACAAACAAAGAAGGGTAATGAGAGGACAAAGAAAGACACAGAAAACTGGTGTGATTTCCATAAGATCTCTTGGCATAACACCGATGAATGTCACTCAAAACAATCATTGGTAGTCGAGCTAAAAGCCTTAGGCTTAGATGCAGGTTTTGAATCTCAATTAGATATAGAAAATGAGAAGCAAATCATTTGGAAAACCCAATGCCACCATTGCTACCACCTAGGACCAATGGAGTGAACCAAAAGAACTCGAGGAAGGTGAGTGCATTTTTCACTCATAGATGTGGGTGAAGGGTGCTTCAATACACTTCAATATTGATAATATAAGTCAAAAGAACATCATATTAGAAGAGGTCATTAAGAGATTGGACTTGTTATGAACACCACACCCGCAACCATACACCATTGGGTGGCTTTGCTAAGGGAAATATCTTTGCATTAGAAAACACTGCCACCTGCCCTATGGCATCAAGCGCCCCTTCAAGGATGAGTTATTTAGTGATATTTACCCCCTCGAATTTTGTGATGTTTTGTTATGTCAACCATACTTGTGTAAACGTCATGCTATATATGAGTATAGACCTCGTAATGTTATTATTTCTTTAGGAAAAAAGCTATAAAATATACTAGAGGTAGCTCCACCTATTTCCATTTATTTTATCTCCACTAAGAAATGCAAGAAGGTAATCTCTGAGAGTTGGAAATTTGTCTTCTTCCTAATTTGCTCTCAAAGCCAGTAGAATGTCACAACCACATCCATGGTCTCCACATAGGGCCTCTCCATGTAGCATAAGCAAGTGGACATGGTCATGGAAGAATATAAAGACATATTCTCCTCATCCATTCGAGTACCTTTTCACTGCTAGGTCAAGCATTCAATCAATTTGATCCTTGATGCAACTCTACCCAATGGGCCAATCTATTGTTGCTCTCTTCTGGAAAATTATGAAATAAAATTCCATTCTACGAGCTGGTCCAAAAAGGGAATATCTGACTGAACTCCTCACCTTGCAGAAGCCCAGTTGTACTCATGTAAAAGAAAGATAGGACTTGGTGACTATGCATTGATTACATGGCCTTGAAAAATATCACAGTAAGGAACCAATACCCAATTCCCCAAATTGATGACCTTTTTGAATAGCTTAAGGGGGACAAGTACTTTAGTAAGATTTATCTGAAGTCCAACTACCACCAGGTCCTAATAGAACAATCCAATGTATGGAAGACTACATTCAAGTCCAAAACAATTTGTTTTGAATGGCTAGTCATGTGATTTGGTTTAATGAATTCCTTGAAAACTTTCATGAGGTTGATGGATGATATACTATGGCCTTTCACCAATTCATTTGTGGTGGTATATCTTGTTATACAACTAGCTCACAAAATAGAAGAAAATATAAATCAACGACTTAAAAATTAGCCTATTCGAGAGGGAAAAATCCTTTACATTACATAAATGAACAATTTTTGGACGATACAAATGATAAGACCTCCTTGGTATATATAGGAGTCTAAGGGTTCACAATATAATCAGAGCCTACATCACAATAATAATGTAAGGGCACAACAATAACAATAGTGGGCTTCTGTGGGGAACAACAATAAAAACATGGGGGGATACATGGGCACAACAATAAAAATAGGGGGCTACACTAACAATAACAATAAGGGGAATACACTAGTATTATAGGGGCCTAACATGCCCATTTCCTTAAAAAAAGTGTTGTCATCAACGCTTAAGTAGTTCTAGATGCTTCTGTATTAAATTCTCATCCTCCCATGTGGAATCTTTAGCAGGTAAGTTCTTCCACTAAATGAGATGCTCTGAAATTAATCAATTCCATAGCTGTCGAGTTATTGTTTCCGTGACTTCTTCAAGTTCAAATATGATTTTTCCTTCTTTGTCAAGTTCTGGCAACACTGTTTGAACTGGGATCTTGTCACCAATAACCTTCTTTAATCATGAAACACTGAAAACTTGGTGTACTTAGGAAGATGCAACAACTCCAATTTATATGCCATAGTACCAATATTTTGCAACACCTTGTAAGGGCCATAGTACTTGGGTGATAGTTTATTATCCTTCTTAGCTTGCTTGGGGAACATTTTTCTGTATGGTTGTATCCTTAAAATTACCTAGTCGCCTACATCAAAACTTCCTTCACCGAGATGTTGATCTTCCAGTTGTTTTATTCGATTTTTCACCAAAGTGAGGTTATCCTTTAAGAGTTGGAGAACTTGTTGTTGATTCTTGATGTGATATTCCATTGCTTGAACCTTAGATTTTTCTCTTAAATATGATGTGATGGATGGTGGATGATATCCATAAAGTGCCATAAATGGGGTCATTCTTGCTGCAGTATGGAAGGAAGTGTTTACCGCCATTCAACTAGAGGTAACCACTTAACCCATAGTGTTTGTTTATCAGATAGAAAACAACAAAAATATCCTTCCAAACATTTGTTCACTATCTCAGTTTTCCTGTCAGATTGAGGATGATAAGATGAGCTATGAGCTAATTGAGTACCAAGACAAGAAAATAATTTCGTCCAAAAATTTTCAGTGAAAATGGGATCTCCGTCACTTACAATAATCTTTGGATTTCCATGTAGCTTCCATATTGTTTCCATAAATGCAGTAGCAACTTAGCTTTTTCTTGAGTTGGGAATTATTACAAATATATAAGCGATCTTTGTACCATAATGAATCATTTTTCCAACTAAATGTACCAGATGTAATAGGATCTTGCTGCAACTTTTGAATGATTGTCCACTCCTCTTTGTCATTATTCCATTCATCCCTTGCTTTAGTTATCCAATTAGGTTGGATAATAGAAATGGCACAAAGAAATGCTTCCACATCCTCATCCTTTCTTGAGAGTGCACCTCCAACAAAATCTTGTTTCCTTTTTTTGTAGATGATTTCAAAGTCATTTCCCATCATCTTTGTGATCCATTTTTGCTGCTCTTCTGAAGATAATATTTGTTCCAAAAAGTATTTAAGACTATCTTGATATATTTTACCTTGAAGTGTCTCCCATTAGGTAAGGTCTCCATTGCTTTAGTGCATGTAGTATTTCCAACATTTCCTTCTCATAAATAGGTTTGTGTAAATGCGTTCCTTTTATTGGACAAATTTCAAAAGCAATGAGTTTTCCTTCTTGCATTAAAACAACACCAATTACATTTCTTGAGGCATCACATTCCACAATAATTGTTTTGTGAAATCTGGCGTAGCCAAGAAGGACACTTGGCACATTGCCTCTTTAATATGTGGAAAGGCCTTAGTTTCTTATGGAGTCCAAGAAAATGAATATTTCTTCAGTAATGTTGTTAGAGGTGCTTATATTCTACCACAATTCTTAACAAACTTGCGATAATACCCTATCAACCTGAGAAATCAAAGAAGATGCTTTATGGTGTGGGGATTTTACATTCCTTAATGTCTTTAATTTTGTTAGGGTCTACCTTAACACCCTCATGAGATATAATATGACCCAAATAATCCACCTTACTCTAAAGAAACATTTGGAGGTTTTTTCATATAATTGTCTCTCCTCCAATAGTTTGAGGACCATGCCAACATGTGGAAACATGATCCTTCCAGGACTTGTTGTAGATTAGTATATCATCAAAAAATACTAACACAAGTTTTCTAAGGAAGGGTTTGAAAATGGAATTCTTCAAACATTTAAATGTGGAAGGAGCATTAGTAAGGACAAAAGGCATGACCAAAAATTCATAATGACCCTCATGAATTCTGAATGTTGTTTTCGAAATGTCTTTAGCCTTCATTATAATTTGATGATATCTCGAATGAATATCCAACTTGGTGAAGTAAATTGCTCCATGTAATTCATCCATCAATTCATTAATGGTAGGAATGGTAAATTTATCTTTAATAGTGAACTTGTTGATCTCCCTATAATCCATACACATACACCATGATCCATCCCTCGTGTGTACCAATACTACTAGAACATAGAAAGAACTTTGATTAGGTTGAATTATACCAACCTCTAGCATTTCTACAACCATATGCTCAATTTCACTCTTTTGGGCATATGGATGTCTGTAAGATCCGATTATTGGAGGAACACTTCATGGAATCAAATGAGTAGCATGGTCATGATAAAAAATAGGTGAGAGGCCTTTGGGAGTCTCAAATACCTTGGAATGAGTGTCTAAAACTTTTTGGAGATCTGGAGAAATAGATGATTTCGATGTTTGAACCTCTAGTGAGCATAATTATGAAATTATGCTATGTTGTTTCTTCTTCAAAAGCTTTGTCATGCCATTAGAGCTTATTATATTTCTTGGCTTCCCTGCAATACCCCTTAATTCAACTTCCTTTCATTCCCAAAAAAAATTCAAGAAAAGTTCTTGAAAATTAAAATCTATCGTCCCCAAAGATTGTAACCATTGGACTCCTAGTATAACATCAACACCACCAATTGGAATGGAAAGCATTGGAATATTCAATACATATTCCCCCATGGTTAGCTTGAAATTATGGCACTTTCCAGAGAAATTTATAGTTCCTCCATTTGCAACCATCACTTGACACTCTGGATATAGGAATAAATTCAATTTCTTGGCTATCTTACAATGAACAAAATTATGGGTACTACCCGAATCAATCAACATTATTACCTTTTTCTTCTGGAAATACCCTTCTATCTTGAGAGTTTGAGGAGTGGTGATTCACACAAATGCATTACAAGAAATGGCCAGATTTGTTTCTTCTTTTTATGGGGTTGTTCCTAGTGTATATCCTCATATTTGATGTTTCTTGTTCCTTTTCTTCCTCCTCTTCACAATCTATGTAGAATAATTTCTTCTCACCACACTTATGACCTTTAGTGAATTTTCTATCACAACTGTAATAAAGCCCTTTTGCTTCTTTTTCCTCCAATTGTTGTGGTGTCAACCTTGTAGGTTGTGTAAGGCTAGAAGCAACAACACTTCCATCTTTATAGTCATGAGTGGTAGACTTCCTTGTTGCCATAATTTTGCTTTCAACTTTTCTTGCCACCCTAAATGTGTTCTCCATTGAATTAGGTTCCCAAAGGCAAACCTCATGTTGGATGTTATCCTTCAACGTCCCTATGAAGACATCAATCCTATGTTCCTCTGGAATACTAGTTACCCAATATTCAATTTTTGAAAGTCCTCAATGTCCTCTGCTATTGAACCCTTTTGTTTGAGATTTATCAATTAGATAAAGAAGGTGTTGTTATTTGTATCCTCATAATGTGCTATCATTTCCTCCGTAATAATTGACCAAGTGACAAGTGGTTTATGAGAACAAAGGCATAAATATCATATAAACTGATTGGGTTCTAAATATAAATATGCAATGCATACCTTTTGTGTGTTGCACATCATGGAGATCAAAATATTGCTCCATCTATAGTATCCATGTTACTGGATCCTTTCCATAAAACTTACTCATATCGATTTGTGGAATGTGGTGAGTCTTAAACCCAACATTGGAGTCTCTAAACTCATAATTCATATTTTTTTTGTTCTCCTCAGGAGTTTCATGGAATACCATTTTTCCATTAGGAAGCATTTCTTATAGTATCTTTGTCAAACCTTCCATGTATGATTTTAAACCATTCATGTCTCCTTTTATTTATGATTTTAAAACATCCATGTCTCCTTTTAAGCCATCCATGTCACCTTTTAATCCATCCATGTCCCCTTTTAATTCATCTTTGGTTTCTCTTTGTGAGAGCGAAATTTGTTGCACTTGGTCCCATAATTTTGTTATATCATGTTGCAATTCTTCCTCTTCACGAGTCATAATAAAGTTTTATGAGGGCTTAATTGGTGTAGAATTCTTTTATTTTGGAGGCATTTTATAACCAAATACTGATATATATGATTTAATATGCCCTTTGAATCACTTCAAATTGGTTTTTCAAACAAAAGTTACGCAAACTTTTAAAAAAATACACACATTTTTCTTGCTCTTTAGGAGCTCGATATTGAAGCTATTGTATCTCTGTAATTTCAGATCTCCAAAATCTCAACTTTTTCCTTATGTTAGCCCTCTGAGTCTTCTTTTGAATCCCACAAGCCAGATAGATATTGGATTCTTCAAGAAAGAGATGCCCAATCTGCCACGATGACCTGATTATAGATTGGTTCAGTAGAGCGAACTTGTACAGAGTTCCACATGTTATTGTTTCGTCCTTCGGCCCTGAAAATGATACGCAAAAAACTAAAGTTTGTGCACTCTCAATTAAGTTTCATGAAATTCAAATCCGATGCTCGGAGAGGAAGTTATGACGATTTTTCCTAGGTCACATGTTTAAGATGAAGTTTTGGAGCCTGCAAAAGCCCTAACTTCCTCGGATCATATCTCCGAAAATATAGCGAACCAAACTCTGAAATGCATACACGAAGTTCACTAATATTTTGGCTCCACGTTATTTCAATTTTTGCTTTTTAAGCCTCATAAAAAAAAATATAGTGAAAATTCCAAGATGGTCTATTTGAAGAAGTAAAACCCTAGAATACAAAGCTTTGATACCAAATGTTATGTAACCAACTCAAAAAATAAAAGAAAATATAGATCAACGACTTAAAAATTAGCCTCTTTGAGGGGGAAACCTCATTTATATTACATAAATGAAAAATTCTTGGAGTCTACATAACAATAATAATGTAAGGGCACAACAATAACAATAGTGGGCTTTTATGGGACACAACAATAAAAATAAGGGGATACACTAACAATAACAATAAGGGGAATACACTAGTATTATAGGGACCCAACATATCTGGATGACATCCTCATATTTAACAAGAGTTTGGCATAACACTTATAGCATATTCAACAAATCCGTCACTCTTCACGATAGCACATGCTATATGCTAACTTGGAAAAATGCTCCTTCGGCATAAAGAAGGTCCAATACTTAAACTAGATTGTTTATGAGCATGGTGTGCATGTAGATCCAACCAATATTTAGGTCATTCATGACTATCTAGCCCTTACCACACTAACTAAGCTTCAAATTTTCTTAGGTGTTACCAACTTATATTGCAGGTTCGTGTTGGGATTCTCCCATATTGCATGTGCCCTCAGCCAAGTGACCAAGGGTGTCACAATAGAAAGATTTCAATGATTTGAAATACTGTCTGTGCTCAACGCCAATGATATCCTTACCTGATCTACAACAACCTTTTGATATTGAAATAGATGCTTCAAACTATGTTATGGGCGAAATTCTCACTCACATGGTCATCCAATGCCCTATCATAGTGAGATGCTATTGAATGATGTCTTTAAGTACCCCACTTATGAAAAAGAAATTTATTCCATTGTGCAATCATACCACCAATGGAAGCACTACATTCTTGAGAAGAAGACAATCATCCACATTAATCATAAGACTCTATAGTTTATGGAGACACAAGGAAAGTCGTAGAATGAATGCCATCAAAATTATTCCACATACTTGCAACAATGTCATATCAATATCAAATGTAAGTCAAGGAGCACCAATTGTGTCATTGACTACCTTAGTTGACCTCTAGTCATGACACTAACCATGGTGCTCCACTCCTAAAGACATGAGGCCTTTAGGTGGCCCCAACTCTATAAGAGTGATTCTTACTTCACTACCACCTACTGGATGATGAGCACACACATGGTTGCCACTGAATTTCATCTTCAAGACATACTGTTATTCCATCTTGGCCATATTTATGTTCCTTTAAGTGAGTGTGGAAAGATGATTTGGGAATCTCACTACAATGGGATGGAAGGACACTTTTGCATGGAATGATAGTTCTCATGCTACAAAAGTATTTATATTGGCCAAAACTTCAATAGGATGTTAGCAAGTATATTAGGTTTTGCACTATCTATGCCATTGCCAAACCAACCATTAAGAAGGAAGGCTTGTACACCCATTTTCCTATTTCCATAAGCTCGAGAATTCATCTGGATGGTCTACATGTCTAGTCTTCCTTCAACCAAAAAGGGAAATGATTATGTCTTCATGATTGTTGATCGATTTTTAAGATGACCATTTTGACAACTTGCAAGAACAATATCATAGTGGAGGCCACTGCCAATCTATTCTTTGAATGGGTGTGGGTACATTTGGGATACCATAGACCATCATATCAGATTGGGATAATAGGTTCCTATGCACATTTGGTTCGAGCCTCCGGTCACTGTTGGACATTAAGTTCACCAAATCCACTTCCTTTAACCCCCAAACTAATGGAAATACATTGGTCATCAACAAGATGATCATGCATATCTTGCACATGTAAAAATCCAAGAATCCACACAAATGGGATGACAGTTTGACCCATGTTTAACACGACTACAACATAACCCTGAATAACCCAACCAACCACAACCCTTTTCAAGTGGGCATATGATTTCAACAATTGGGTCCTATTGATGTAGCACTACATGTTGCATCAACACGTAAAGAATCTTCGCATGCTCACTCTAAGGCCAAAAAAGCCACCAAATTCATTAAACAAATTCGACACATCTATTAACAAATCCATAATATTTTACAAAAACCCAATACTAAGTATAAGCAACACCATGATCAACATCGAGTGCTAGACAAATTTTAGGTGGGAGACAAGGTTTAGTTGCATTTGCAAAAATAGTTCCTTACATGACCCCATCAGAAAATTCATCCACTTTGGTATGGACCTTACACCATCACCAAGGTTGTGGGTGAAAATGATTTTAAGCTAAGTATCCCCCCTTCCTTGGCTTACACCTAGTGTTTAAGGTGGACCTCCTTCAACCATACTTTCCACCATTATTGAACACATCAAAGATAGCAGAATAGTTGACACCAACATAGCTCAACCCCAAATGCACGAAACATGAAACCATTGATCAAATCATAGACACAGATGTTAAGGGCACTTTCTAATAGAGGATCCAACTTGATCGTCTTGTCAAAGCAAGGAAACTCCTGCACCAAGGCAAGTGGCTCACCCACTACCAAGTTCAACAATTTTTTTCCATCTAATGTGGGCATTCAACACAATGCATACCATTTCTTCCTAAGGGGGAGGACTAATCTAGGTGGATATTTGTGGCCACCCACCTATTCCACTGGTTCAAAGCATAATTCTCCATCTTGATAGTTTATTTTATAGTTTTTTGGGTCCTAAACTTTCGAGGCTATTTTGAGGCCCTAATCAATGTTTTTTTGACATGGAAAGGACCCAGGTGATAGTTATAGGCTCTGGCCTAAGCCTAGCCAGAATGTGTACTTCTTGGCTAGACCTTTCCAAAGGGATATCGAACACACCAAACAAAGATCGTATGCAAAAGTCACTACCCCGTGAAGTTGGCATACCAACTAACCCCACCGAGGCTTTAATGTTTCATCTCTTAGGTTAGGTTTTTGGATATTTATGGTTTATGCATTACTTCTTTATGTTAAAAAGGGCCTTTCAACCTCATCATAATATGCTCTAGCAAATGCATGTAGCCATCACATCTCTTCTTAGAGATAAGTCACTGCCATTCAAGCGATTTTGTTTCATTATGCATTTTTTACAATTTCAACACATTTCATTTATTAATAGAAGTCAAGTTTTATTATATCTCTATATTTTTGTTATAAATCTGTATTTCATTTCATTCCCTTCATAAGTTTGGATCAACATTGTTGTTTAGAAAAATGACTAAGTATAAAATTTGGGGGAAGGACAAACAATGCATGATGGTGACGATGTTATATAAAATAAATCAATAATGTGTTGCTTACGTTTATATGGGATAGTGCAAGGTGAAGTTGGCCATGTTAGTGTTGGTTGGATAGTGAACTAGGTGGTGGCTTGTGCCATGTAAGCAATGGTCATTAGATTCATAAGATTTTTTTAATTTATTTTTATTCTCTTTCTAACATTCGGGTATATAATGGCCTTAATATATAGATATTGAACATTTCCTTCTAGTGACATTTGAGTTGAAGTCCTTGTAACATTCGGGTATATAATGGCCTTAATATATAGATATTGAACATTTCCTTCTAGTGACATTTGAGTTGAAGTCTTAGTACATACAAGTGATTAGATGGAGTGAGCATTTATTGAGTTGATTTTGTTTTTGTCCCAAAATTACATATGAAAACAATTTGAGCATAAGCAACTAGTATATTTTAATGAAATCATTTTCAAGAATAAGGAGGCCTTATATATAGATATTGTACATTTCCTTCTAGTGACATTTGAGTTGAAGTCTTAGTACATACAAGTGATTAGATGGAGTGAGCATTTATTGAGTTGATTTTGTTTTTGTCCCAAAATTACATAGGAAAACAATTTGAGCATAAGCAACTAGTATATTTTAATGAAATCATTTTCAAGAATAAGGAGTGATTAGATGGAGTGAGCATTTATTGAGTTGATTTTGTTTTTGTCCCAAAATTATATAGGAAAACAATTTGAGCATAAGCAACTAGTATATTTTAATGAAATCATTTTCAAGAATAAGGAGATCACGAGATCATATATTTCATAACTGAACTAACTAGCATAAGTTGAAAGTGCACATTCTTAATAAGGATACTACATCTATGTACAACACCATTTGTATAAGTATGATGGTATCTTAAGAGTTATATGTTGCCTCATACCATATCTCACAACCAATGTGGGTTAGTATACTCAAGGGGGGAAGATTTTGAAGTCATGAAAACAATTAGGAAATGGCAAATACAATATATGTAACTAGTTATTCTTATGCTTTTTAACATTGCATGAAAAAGTTTAAAATTTCTAAAATTGGCTACTAGGGGAAATAACAAAATTTTAAGATTGCACAGTGAATATCAACTATAAATTGAAAGAATTATGTTTTTTTCATATTTTTGGTTAGTCCTTTTATACTTTTATCTACACTTTTATGGAACTTATAATGTAAACTATTTTTTCTTTCCCAAGAAAATCTCATTGATTCCCCTTATTGTATGGAAGCTAACTTTGACAATGGTCTTATTCAACATAACTAAATAATTAAATAATTTTAGCCTTATATATATTATATATTTTGTATATTTTGTAATAGGACAATTATTTATTTTTACCAGTGTATGTAACAATAATTTTATTAATTTTAATCTAAATTTATCTTCTTAAAATCACTTTTGAATAAATATTTATTTTACAACTAAAGTTGTTCTTTATATTTATTTATTAATTTTGAATAAAAATATTTTATACTTTTAAAACATAAATATTCCACAAAAATATAATAATGATTTTGGTTATATATACAAATTTCTCTTTATATTTTAATGGTTATAAAACATTTATTGTCTTAAAATTTATGTATACCTCTTTTCCAATGTTAAATTTCCCCATACATATTATATATATATTAAATTGTCTGAATATTGTATAGTATATATGTTTTCCAATATTTTAATATTCTAAATATATATATTTTATTTCTCTTTAAATATTAATGATTATCATCTATATTTCATTTTTAAATAAGTATTTTCAATGTCATCAACCTTTAAATTCTTTTTGTATGCATTTCTCACACTATCTTCATAAAAAGCTTACCTTTTATCTACATTCTTCATTTTTTGGTAAAAGTATGCATTTGTTTATGAATAAACCATTCCAGAAGGATCCCACCAACACACAGCTTTCACTTCAACACTCAGACTTTTTAGAAAAGAATATTGAAAATGTACAGTTTCCACTCCATTATTCACCCGCAGGATTGACAAAAATATATTTAAAAATGAAATGAGAAGTTGGACACAAATATGGCTTTAATGTGTTCACATCGACAGCCGTCGGTAGAAAATACAATGGATGCAGGGTCACTGGCAGGTGGAAGAGAATCTTCTGGTCTCCCTTGATGTGAAATGGAATGAAAGCATCTCATGTTCATGAAATGGCTTTTACGTGAAACCCATTCACTCATCTTATCAACAAGGGCCCAGCATGGGTTATTTGTTGTGACAGTGGATGGCATTAATGGCAGACAATGGACCCACTGCACATTCCTACTGTCTTCACTTCAATTTAGCTGTCCAACTCCTCCGCTACATAATAATGATAATATAATACATTACATGATCATTGTCTGCATTTTTGGGACCTTAGATGGAATTGATTAAAATAAAATCTTTAGATTATAATTTTGTAAGATAATAAGACTACAAATGCACATTATCCACAGTAAATTGTCTGAGGTCATCTAGGTTTGGGCAGTGGAGTGTGGCTATATAAGTTGAAGCAGGTGCAACTCAGTTCTATGAATGATAGTAGCAGAATTATTAGGATATTTTTGAAATCTGCAATAATCTGCAGCAATAACTGACCAGATATTGTAGAAGTTTAGCTTTCTCTTTGGTCTGGATTTTTTCCTTCGAGATTGCAGGATGGAAACTGGAAACATGTTATTGACACAATTTCTAGTTTTTCTCCTCATTTTCTCAATCTCCACAACCTTACAAGGTTGAGTGATGAAATCAAGTTTCTATGCTGAATTGATGGTACTTAGGGTTTCTGCAATCTAATTAGGGTTTTTGTGCTGCTGCTGTTCAGAGCCAGGCGTTCATGGATTGAGATTGGGACAACAGACTGGCGTTCATGCATTGGGGTTGAGACCACAGACGCCAAAGCTGCAGACAAGTGGTCGTTCGCAGGAGGTGGGTGGCTTCTGTGTGTAATTTCAAGTTAGTTAGTGAAGCGCTAATTGTAATATACTGATAAAAATACGTGGTGGGTTGATTCAGTTGAATATTGATGGTGGGGTACTTAGCAGCACTGAAATATATGGGATAGATTATGAAGGCCCACGAACTCATCACACCTCTTCTCCCCATCCCTATCCTAAAAAAGGTACTGTTTTTATTACAAGTATTACAAACTCTGCTAGCTTTCTTATGCTAACATTAATTGTCTGCAAACAGGTTTCGGGTCTTCAGAGCAGGATGTCAACACAAAAGTAAGTGTTAGTTTTTTTTGGATAGAGAAGAGCAAAGTCAATTTGAAATTTAAACTAAAACTAAATCAAATAATTGATTTTGATTTTATCAATCAAATTTCTCAATGTTCTAAAATCTATTATTTATTTACACTCAAAATCTAAATTCTCAAATTTTGTGAAATTCTTTTTATACTTAAGTCTTTAAATTCTCATGTTTTTTACATGGCATTGATGCTCAGTCTTTAAATTTTCATGTTTTGTGAAACTCTATTTATACACTCAAAGTTTTAAATTCTCATGTTTTTTTACATGGCATTGATGCTCAATTATAAACTTCACTTATTCTTAAATCTACTATCTATTTACACTCAAAGTCTTTAAATTCTCGGGTTTTGTGAAACTCTATTTACACTCAGGTCCTTAAATTCTCATGTCCTTTCTTTTCACATGGCATTGATGCTCAGTCTTTAAATTCTCATGTTTTGTGAAACTCTGTTTATAGACAAGTCTTTAAATTCTCATGTTTTTTTACATGGCATTGATGTTCAATTATAAACTTTACTTATCACTGTTCTTTCTCATTGTTGCAGACATACCTTGGAAATTCTGGCCATGGCTAATTCTGTTTCTCAAATCACTGTAACTCCCGCTGGGTATGACAGGAGGCAACAGATCTAGCATCCTTGAATGTAATAGATCTGCGCCAACGATGAATGTAATAGGTCATAGCAACAGATTCCGATTTTTGTAACTGTATTTCATTTAGAGTGGCTTTACTTGTATTTCTGCTTCAAGATATGTAGTAAAATGGATGTAAAGTAAATTTGAATTTAGAAACAAATTATTATTATTATAAAATATCGAGCTTTAACTTTCCCACGGTATTAAATGTCGTTTCTATAATTAAATATATATTTAAACTTTTGAGTTTATTGAGAACTATTCATGTTTGTGTGAGAAATCTCATTCCAATACCTTATATTTATTTTGAAATGTTTTGGATTGATGTGTGTCAGAAATCTCATTCCAAATGTTTTGAATTGATGTTTATTGGGTTTTCCTCATTATTTATGATAATTGCATATGACATACATACATTATTTTCTTTTTATATATACTATTATATATATATTTATATATATTATATATTATAATAATTTTATATTTATATTATTTAGTTATTAGTTATGTTACGTTAATGATATAAATATTAGTATAAATTTGTTGAGATATACTTAAGATGAAGAAAAATATATTGTTATTTTTTTCTATTTTTTATTTTTATTATATAAATTATTTTTATTTAAAATTATTTTTATATATATGATGAATTAAGATTGGATTATATATCTCTTCTAAATGTAGATTCAATCATAAGTATATATTGAATGTTTTTTTAGAGGACTTAACATTAAGATTTGGTGGCCTATTTGCAGAAAGATATAGTTAAGTTGTTCATAGTATGGGTGAAAGAGGGCCATAAATATATATATTATTTATATAATATTAATATTGATTAATGTTAGCAAAACTAAGGCAATCTAAGTATATTTCTTTCTCTTATTTTCTTCTCGATCATAGAAATAAAATGTTAAAAAATTTCAATTACTCTCCTACTTTCTTAAGGCCCAACATAAAGTTGAGTTTATATGAAAAAGTAGTTATGCTCTTTTACTTTTCAGTGTAATTAAGAAATGTCATGTTTATAAGAGTGTTTACATTGCATTTAACTCATTGCTTATC
>APFE031321931.1:34097-102248 GCA_000404065.3 Pinus taeda
TATTAATAATAACAACTTAAAATAAATTCATAATTTAGTTAACTTTTATGATTTCTTTTAAACTTGATAATGTGAGATGCATCACAAGTTAAGTGTCTTGATACCTACTTTGATTTGATGTTTATTAACATTTACCAATGATTTAAAATAGTTAATTTAGGACTTGTCTAGGCAAACCACAAATTCATTGGAACGACAATTTTATCATCGAAACCGGTGATTTTATCATTAAAATCTAACAAATTTTATTTTTTATTTTTTATTTTATTTATTTATTTATTTTCAAAAAAATCCAAAACTCAGCATGTTTGAATCAATTTTTAATGGTGGAAATGGATTCAACACTCTCAAAAATCCTTGGAGCACCTAAAATTCTAAAACTTGCCAGAAAAACCATTCGTTTCCAAACTTTCTTCTATTTAGACTACACTTTTTATTTGTTACTAACATTGAGTTATTTTTTATCATTAATAGTTTTTCAAATGTAATGTATCAACTCCATATTAAGTATGTTAAATTGTAGCAAGAAAAAACTTCATTTGACTTGTGCCTTAGTCAAATGTAGAAATTCGAATTTCCACATCAGCAAAATGACTCGTTGTAGTTAGCACGAGTGACATGGCCAAGTCACTTAGTTAAGTCAGTTAATTCGAGTTTGTGGGTTAGAATTCGAGTTGTGCTAGAGTTGATTACTAAAATATAGAAATCTAGTGGAGTTATAGTTAGTGAAACTCAACTATTGATCTCTAGTCATGAATAGAGTTAGTAGGAGTTCAATTGAGTAGTTGTAACTATTGTTAACTCGCTGATCTCTTAGTTAACTAGTCAATTTACTAAAAATAGCCCTAGTCATGCACGCAATTCAAATTGCCTAGTTGAGCGGAGCGAAAAGACATAATTGTATTTATTATTGTATACTAGAGAGTGTACAAAATTTGCATGTAGCAGGTGAGACATTCCTCTTAGTATTTGCACAAGTAAATATGAGCTTTCCCTATTCTTTAGGAGATAATTTCATCAGAAATTGGGCAAGGAAATAGGAGCAAGAGGCTTAGATTTGGCTAAGCATTTTCTAGAGAAGACTCAAGAGGAAGAGATCAATATTGCAGTGCAGGTTGAGCTTCAAGGATTGAAGCTATCATTGTAATAAATTAATTTTCTCATCTGATATAATACACACAAAGAAGGGGTTTCTCCCAATTGGGTTCCCTAGTAAAAAGAAAGTGTTCATTTTGATTGAATGATTGCATGTGTTTCTATTGTATGTTTTCCCTTCTACAGTTTGAGTAGAAGAAATTTGTGTCTATTGATTTCAATCTGATTTCATTAGCAACTGCAAATTTTGAGTTATTTCTACAAATTAGTAAAGGAATAAGCAACTCCCTCACACCATGTCCATGTTGAGGAGTAAAAAAATGGCACGTCTCCCTAATATTAGGTTATAAAGAGTGACTTTCAATTTAATGAGGTTTTTTTTTCAATTACTTTACATACACATGCACACAGAGTTGACATTAATTTTTATTTATTTATGATTTCTATTGAATTATTATTGTTCTTTTTCCAGGAAAAAATAGTAACTTTATTTATGGAAATAAACAAAATTACATTTTGTAAATTCACAAACAGAGCGTGCATTCAATCAAAACCTTCCCACACCTAAGCAGAGGCCATAAAGAAATCCAAGTCTCCTAACAGAAGATATACAACTTAACAACAAAACCCTAGAGGTCCAAACAAAAGAACCTGAAAAAAGAGTTGACATACATCTCAAAGCCTTCTAATAAAAAAATAGAAGATATTACAAAAATAAACTTACTCAAAACCCAAGAATAGACAACAAAATGTCCACAAATCCAGCCAAAAACTCAGGCGGGTAGGAGAAAAGGTGACAAACAAAGCGAGGTGGTGGCAAAAAAATGCAACAATCAAAGCTGAGAACAACTTCATGATAATCGTCTGTAGAACCTGACTAGAGGAAACTCACAACAACACACCAAGCATCGGCAAAGGTAGAAGAGCAAAACCTACAGAGGAAGTATAAGCGATGACATAAAGCCCTAGTGAATTATCTTGAAAGACCATGACGAAACACCAACACCTAAGCACTCAATAAAAATGATCCATGCAAACACGCCAAAGGGAGATGCACCCGCGGATTGCAAGGGTGAATGTTGCGATGACTCAACATGGCAGATGGAAGTGACAACATGAACCAGAGGGCAAAGGCAGCTAGGGTTCCCCAACCATTGAGCCCTCTACTTGCTCAATGCTACCCATCCAATTATTATTTTTGTTGTTATTATTATTATAATACTTGTCAAAAAATAAGGAATCGTCTAACGAGGTAGAAGAATTGCCTGGACAACCAAAAGTGGTTGGAATTCGGGCAAAAAAATTTCAGAAAATCTTTTAGAGGCAGTGTTTGAATAGTGTTTTTGATGGTGGAAATGGATTCAACACCATCAACAACGTCTAGGTCGCCTAAAATTTTGAAGTTTAACAACTATATTTTGGATTTACAGAAATCCTTGCCGGATTTTCTCTAAATATAACCCGAATTTCCATAACTTACCGGGAAACTCCTCCGCCTCATTAGACTATGCAACATGAAAAAAAAATAATAATAATAATATCAAATAAAATAAATAAATAATAAATAAATTTCTTTATAAATTTTTTTTTTTTTTTTTATTCTTCATAAGAATAATATAATAAGTAATTTTTAAAAGACAGGTATTGAAATTTTATAATATTTTTTTGTTATTTTTTTTTTGAACATTTCAATATCAATCATTGTTTTTGTTTGTTTTTTTTGTGGTTCACTGCACCAGAAGATTGAATACTAGTACATCTCCATGGAAACCCACCCATGTCTAGGTGCGGCTGGTCATACTTCATGTAGAAAATTACTCCCAAGGAGCATGCATGTCAATATCAGTGGGACTAGAACTTGGGTGGGGAGGATAATAGGGACTCCTACCTACCACCTGATCTACACCCACTTGACCATATCAATTATATGTTAAAAGTAAAACAAATTGTATATATTATTTATACTATTTTTTTGTAAGCTAATACTTTGTATCATAAAAAAATCACAATTACATTGTCGTAGCAGCTAGCCACCCGAGGAATTTTTTGTTCCTCTTATGAATTTCCATGGATTCCAAATGGAAACAATTCCTAATAGACTCCATGGCCCCAAAACTTAAAATTACAACTAAATCTAGATAAAAATAGAGAGTACTAAAGCCCATATTCTTGGGTTATCCAAAAATAAACCAGACATACATAACAAAAAAATAAAATAATTGACAGACAAAAATAATCGTTCATACTCTAAAGATGAGATAGTGGTTGGAGCTTTGAAACTCAATTGCGAAGGTTCAACATTATCAAATTCACAATGCAAGTATCCCTCCACATGGGAAACCCTTGCATCCAATTTATCCAAGGTGAATCGTTGGTTCCTAAAAATTCTCTTATTGTCTTCCAAGGTGGCAAAGACATTGTACCCCTCAACCTGCTTATCCTTCGGAATCAACCCCAATAGATTTTTCATCTACCAATGTAAAGCCACTAAGTTCAAATACTGATTCTTCCTTCTCCTGGTGTGTCCAAGGTCCAAAATCTGGGTAGACACTTCATCCATGATTTCAAAATCATAGTGGGATTGCCTCTCCACCCAACTTGAGTTTTCAACTTGCGAATTTCTCTTATTGTATCTCAAAGCACTGCATGAAAATACATGGCAATAAAATCTTGAGTGAAGAGCCTCTTCCTTTGTTATTCATATAGATTGCTACCTCAGTCCCTCTTCGAAAACACATATGTTTCCTGGGAGACATGGAAGCAACAAAGGGGGCATACATGTGGTAATTGCTGAATTTTCCTCTACTTGCAAAGAAACATGAAAGAACATCAGACATAATCTCCCTTGGACTTAAACGCCATCCCCCAACATCATCACCAACACTCATAACATAGAGCACACACCCGGAAGGATTCCTCAATAGTTTTTGCCCAGACGTTGAGACCACTACCACATAAAGCTCATGCCACAACATAATTAACCATTAATAAAACCACGAGGCGCACAACAACTATCACGTGCTGATAACCCTCGAAGGTGGAAGGAAATAAGAACAAGAAAACACATATGCCTCGAATCCCAATTTTTCAAACAAGAGATTTATATAATCACAGAAAAGCATAGAAATTCAAATTACTAGGGAGTTAAAGAAAAACATCAACCAAATTCCTATAAACCCACTCGAAACTAGACTCTCAGAATGCTCATAGGGCCCGCTCTCATCTAAAAAACTCTAAAATTTATACACTCGAGCCCAAAGCATAAATACACGTAACAAAAGAAGAAAGAGGGAAATATGACCTGCACAACTTTGTTGGTAATCAAAGATTGGGTGCTCCTCATACCATTGAATGCTAGGAGCATATTCCACGAGTGAGCCTTTGCAAGTCCAACGTTTCTGCCCTCCCTCCAGCCCAAGAATAAGAGACCATCAAAGTAGAACTTCTTTGTCACACCATGCCACTTGAGCCTAAGTGTGTTGAAACACCCCACGCAAAATTGATTAACCTCCAACAACAGGGAGGTCGAGGTCTCGGCCTTACCTCTACCCTTCCCTTCACCACCTAATGCCTGAGGCTCCATTATAGGGGCACATTTAAAACTAGTGGATGCCATTTGGTGGCTTGCATTTTCATGCATGTTGGGGTGGGCCATGCCCCCAAAAAATAAATGAACTTCACATTTGAGGGTGGTAGGATCAACTCCCAAGGAATCCTCATTAAGACTATTAACACTCCCAATGGGGAATTTATACTAAATTATAAAAATAATTTTAGATATAATATATATATATAATATAGTATATAATATATATTATATATATATATATTTTTTTTTTTTTTTTTATATATTAAAATTAGTGTAATATATATATATATACTTATTTCGCATGCCATTGATTATTCTTATAATTTAGATTAGTATTCAATAATATATCTAATCTTTTTTTAAATAAATAATTTAAATATTCTATTTTTTATTTAAAATGTTTAAATATTTAAAAATATTTTTTCCTATTTTATTTTTTATGTTTAATCAAATAAAATTTTTATTTGTAACTAATTTTCAATTTTTAAAAATAACAAAATTTTCAATTTTTCTCTTCAATAAAAATAATAATTATATTGAAATAAAATCTCTTCTGCAAACAATTTTAATATTAGAAAATAAGAACCCTCGATTGGGGTGATGAAGTGGGAGGGCACAGGCATCAAGACAGACAAGAAAATAAGATGGCAAGGACGACCGACCACAGTCCTCATGCATGAACAACAGGGTGTGGTGGCGTCCTGCATGACTGTGGGATCATCTATGGAGAGAAGTGGCATGATTATGAGGAGAGAGGTTGGCAAGAACGGCAGCAACAGACAGATGGGACATAGGGTAGGTGGGAAGGGAGGCATGAGGATGGCAAGAGTAGGGAGAGAGCATAGAACGTGGAGACGGGAAGACAGGAGTAGGACAACACAAACGTTGGGAACCTTAGGGGCTCAGTAGATTTCCGGGTATGCTTCTTCATGTTTACCTCCTGTAACTCCCTCTGAGAAGTATAGTATGTTGAATGAGGGGGGAAAGCTGGGGTATGCTGAGAAGGAGCTGCGACAGGGTAGGTCTGAGGACAGGGATGAGAGGCAGAGAGATGGTCGAGATCAGCTGCATAATAGAAGCCAGGGCATAGGCATGACCGGGGAGTGCAATTTCAGGAAGAGGGTTAGTACTGGGAAACTCAGGCTGAAAAATCTTGGAAGGAGTGGAGGTTAGATTGCAGGACCGCTCCTCTTAGACCAGGGTGGGAGAAAGCCATGACTCTCCAGAGAGACGGGGAGCGGAACTGAATTGGGAGGGAATTCTTAGAGAGAAGAAAATTTTGAAAGACTGGATGTATGAAGATTTTCCAAAGCTAACGTTTTATGTTGATAATTGAAAGCAGGAGTCTGAAATCGAAGAGATGGCTCGCCTAGGCAAAGGCAGGGGCTGAGGGGGTCGAGGACGCCAGAGCGAGACAGTTAAAAAAGAACCTACCACTTCAGATAATGCAGGGACCAAAAAGGGTAGGAAACCCATCGAGGTGGCGGTCAATGAGGCAGCCAGAGCATACAAAGAAGGAACGAACGCTAACATTCGTAAGTTGATCCAGGAGATGGAGGATAGTATCATGGAAGAAAACTCAGAGACGGAAATGGAATAATGGGGGAACATGGTCCCCGACCTAGGGCATACTAAGGGCAGGATGTCTCTATTCAAACAAACCTTGCACATTTACTGGGTCATGAAACGCTTGTTGGCCAGAGCTATGGAACAAGTGGCGGGGGAGATGGCGGAAATTTCCTAGGCGTGCCCAACCTCAAAAAGGATATGAAGAATCTACAAATGATGATGTTTATGCAGGATAGCAAGCTGGACATGATCCAACAACGAATGATGGAGCTGTCTCCGGCGCCAGGTAACTCTGCGGCAACATCGACTCTTGTGGATTCCAAACAAGATGATAGCAAGGAATAACATTTTACCCTTCAGGTTTTACCAGACTTTTTAGCGGATAACCTTTATTTTTATTGTCTTTGTATGTCAATTCAGACCTTAAACTGTGTATCTAGTTGTGAAGTGTATTTAGCTTGGGTTGAAAGACTTATAAAATTTTGCTACTGGATGGCTTATAATAGACTAAGGTGGCCAACAGACTTGGTTTCCCATGTGGGCAAGTTGAGGCCACCAGGATTTTGTATATGGAACAACTTGCTTTTATAAATAGAAAAAAGAAGGAACTACCACAACTTACAATAAAAATAAATAAATAAATAAAAATATTAGAAAATAAGAAATGTATGGTACATATAGTTTACCAAATTACAATCGCACTTTTAAAAATGCTACACAGCTTTAACAAGGGATATAGTTGCTAAGCAAGTAGCCCTTGTCTTTCAAATTAGTATAGGAAATTCAATGTTTTAAATTTAAGGGTTATAAAGTTAGTTATTTTGTATTATTTGTATTAGTGTAACTATTGCTTATTAGATTGTGATTCACATATTTGTCATGATCTTGTCATTTTTATAATTATTTGCATATTGCATGTTCTTTTTACCGCACTCCCTATATATAATCAAATTGTTTTCGTTTGCCATTCAATATTTACGTTAAAAACAACTTTCTATGATGTTTTTTGTTGAATATAATTTGGCGTTAAATGATGTTTGGGCTGATTGGTCAATGATCTGCCTAGCATTTTGTATCAATTTATATAATAAGGTTGTCAATCACTGATTACGCTAGCTATGTTCTTTTTGAAACTCTGATTTCTGCTAGTTATTTGATCCATGCACAGTCAATATTTAAGCATTGTGTAATATATTAAATTTTTATTTCATTTTGCTTTCGAAATGTCTAATCTAACCACATATAATTAATTAGACCAATCAAACTTTGTAAGCAATCATAAAATAATTTAGTAATAATTCATTTTATTTTTATTTTTTCAAAGAAACGTCACTTCTAACCACAAGTAACTAGTACTTCAATTTTTCTGAATTAATTTAGGACATCAATTCAAAATTACTCATTAGAAACCAAGCTTTACATTTACATCAAGTGTTGCTTCCGCACATTTAAATTACTCATCAGAAACCTAAACTAAATGCAACACTTGTTTTTTCAAAATATGCAAAGGGGAATGTGTGCAGAGGAAAGTATGTAAGAATAGAGATTTAAATGGACTAGTTACAAATTTTATTGTACACTGTATGAACCTAAAAACATGGAAAAAGAAACATAACACATGAACATGAAAATTATGCAACACAAAGATGAATTCAATCTAAATTCACACTAATCATTTAATCAGAAAAATGATGCATTCACACGTAAGTTTTTGTCTTACTTCAATTAGAACAAAAGTAATAAGCTAGTAGCAACAATAAACAAAGCTATATTACAATTTGTCCACAATGGACTAGTTACAAATTTTGTTGTAGAGTATATGCACCTAAAAGCATGGAAAAAGAAACAGAGCATATTCATGGAAATCATGAAACACGAACATGAAGCTAAAACTAAAAAAAAATGATCTAAGTTTACATTGATCATTTAATTTTAATAAAGAAGACAACTGTAAATGAAAATATAATCCAGTGAAATACAACTTTCACACAGGTTTTTTTTTTTTTTTTTTTTAATGCTTCAATTAGAACAAAAGTAATTAGTCAATAACAACTAAATTGAATGATAGTTTGTCACAGTTGTTAAAAAAACATAGTTTCTTGCAAAAATCAAAATTTATTTTTCAAACTCATCTTGCTCTTTAAATAATGTTTTTTTTGTGAACTGCGGTATTTCTATTATCTACAAACATTTATAAAAGTACAAAACTTAGGAGCCTCAATCTGCCCCGTAGGGAAACCAGATCTGTTGGCTCCTATACTTCCAACAATCAATAAAGTTATCAAACTGGACATTGTCAAACTGCAAATATACAAAAAGACCTCTTCCCCCAAATTTACCCCAAAAAACTAGATTTTTCTCAGTCCTACTTGACCAACCCCATGAGCTACTGCCATTATGGCATACAAGATAGTGTTCCAAAAAAAAACAGAGTATTGACTTTCGAAAAAGAAAAAGAAACGAAGAACGGGCCTTTCAATTCGCTGCATTTCCTCGGTCGATTTTGTTGCTGACGCTGTCTTTCCTCAACTCCGTCAACATTGCTTTAATTCCTTGAGGTGCTCGTTCTGCTGCCTCACCAGCTCCTCCACATTTGCAACTTCCTTTTTTGCAGCCGCTGTTTCTTGCGCTATCTCCAACATTTCGGTCGCGACCTGCTCCATGGCCTTAGCCAGGAGGTGTTTCAGAACCCAGTATGTATGTAGAGCGCGGCGATACAGAGTGAGTCTGCCTCATGTGTTGCCAGGGTTCGGCAGCTGTGAGGACCATTCGTCCATTTCCGGGTCAAAGGGTTCCTCTAACACCCTCTCCTCCATGGCGTCGATGATGTTCCTTATATCTTCATTGGTTTCCAAATTATAGGCTTGTTCAGCTTCGTGCAATGCCCTACTGATCGACCTGTTCCCTCTTTTTCGCCTTTTCTGCGTCCTGTTACCCTCCACATTATTGGTGGATTGATGGGGGCGCCCTCTTCCTCTCTACTCCTGCTTCTTTCGTCCTCCTCCCTTTCTAACTTGCTTCGGGCCTCTGCTGCTCTGCCCGGTTTCGAACCGCTTGCCTCTGAGTTCTTCTCCCTGTCTGTATTCCATCTCTTCTGAACTTTCAATTTCAATTTTGACCCTATCCTGTTCGAAGTGCTTTCCCTCAGCCGCGTCCTTCTCCTTTAGGGCTGTCTTATCTCTTCGTTCACCCATTTTAGAGCGTTTGAGGCGCTGGTTAGGGATTCTCTTCCAAGTCACCTCTTCTCTCGCCACCTTCGTCGTATTTATGTTGCCTATCATTCTTCCTGTGTTCCTCCTTATAGCTTTCTCACCACCTTTGCTCTTATGATGGGATTGCTCCCCACTTCGAATGTCACTCTTACTCTGAATGATGGCTTTGGTATTGATAATCAGTTTTTGCTTTGGGTCGCGTCCCTATCTCACTGAAAAATCATTAATTGCTGGTGTCAGGAAGTTAAGGGTGTCGCCCTTCTGTCCTCTCCTTATTGCCGCCTGATCTTGCCTTATTCTCCTTCTCCCGCTCCACGGGGAATTGTAATTATCCTTGTTCTGCGTCATGATTATCACTACCAATGAGCTGTTTTAGACCGTCCCATTTTGCCAGTGTTACCTGATTGGTCCAGCTGTCATCGATTCGTTCCAATGGTTCTTTGCTTCCCCAATTCGCTAAGCAATCAGCGGGTTTATTGCCCTCTCTTCTTACATGCGAAGTGATCTTGTAATCAATTCCTTTCAACATTTCCTCTATATCTCGGACTATGCTTGCATTCCTCCAGCTTTTTACTACCTTCTCCCATTTCTTTCCTTGGATTAATTTCCCTATCGTATCAACAACCAGGGTGGAATCTCCTTCAATTTCTATCTTCCTGTAACCGTTTCTTCTGGCAATTTTAAGACCCTGATATACAACCGTAAATTCTGCCTCGTTATTGGTCATTGTTCCTCCATGTTCAACATAGAGCCACTCTGTTTCCACTTGTCCATTTCTGAATATTCCGCCGAAACGCGCTCGTCCAGGATTCCCTTTAGTAGCTCCATCGAAATTGAGCTTAATAAACCCTTCTGGAGGCTTTCGATAAACTGCATGACTTTGATTTGCTATTGATTGATGCTGCTTTGTTTTTTGATGGTAGATCATCCCCTGTTCTACATTCAGCTTATTTAAAATCTCTATTTCAGCTTCAGAGGTTTTCCAATCCTCTTCTGCCCAATTCTCCGCTAGGATTGATTCTCTAATTTGTCTTAGAGTTCTCTTCCATACTTCCTCCGGACCTGAGCACTTCCCTTTAAATATTTGGCTATTTCTTTCCTTCCATAGATTCCATACATTGAAGCTTGCTGTAATGCTCCACGCTCTTCTAACTATTTTGCTTTGAAACTTTCCTTCTCCCCAGTCGCATAGGGTTTGAATTATGTCATGCGGGTTTATTTCTGTTGTCGAAAATAGATTTTTCATTTTTTCCCACTGGAATTGGGCCACACTGCATCCATTAAGAAGGTGTTCCTGATCTTCTTCATCTAAATAACAGAGACAACATCTTGAAGGGCCAGAGAAGCCCCTTTTTTGAATTCTTTCCCATGTTAAAATCCACTTTCTTCCTACCAACCATGCAAACAATTTAATTTTCGGCCACCATTTAGTTCTCCATATCCTTTTCCACTTTTGTTCTTCCTCCCCCTGATCTTGCTGGGTTTTTACTTTGTAAGCTTCCTTTATGGTAAATATCCCTTTCGTTTTGCCCCATCGAAGGATGTCTCTGCCTTCTCTCTTTTTTATCTTCCTGGAGTCTATTTCCTTTCCGAATGTTGTTTTTTGATCTTCTGTTGCATTCCTTTTCCATTCCTCCAGTGGTTTCCATTCTCGCCATTCCTCATTTCCACGTTCTTCAGTCCAATAATCTTTAACCGTAATGAGGTTTCTATCCATACCTGTTCTGTAGATTTCTTGCATACCTTGTAGGTTCAACATTTTCTCCCTTTGTTGCCAGGCTTCATCCCAAAATCTCGCAATCTGACCTCCTCTGATTTCCCAAAATATATGTCTGTCAATTAAGTCCCTGCTTTGAATGGATAGGTTCCATATATCTGATCCCCGAGGCATATCTGTTCCCTTAGAATTTCTTCAGGGGTGAGAGGCATATTATATTTTGTTGTCTAGATTTCTTTCCATAGATCCGGCCCCCCTTGTATCCATCTCCATCTTAATTTGGCCGCGAGTACTTGATTTAAAGTCCATGGGTCTCTGAGGCCTAAGCCACCTTTTTCCTTTGGTTTGGTTAGACTGTTCCATGAATAGAGGGCCCACTTCTTTTGTTGCTTCGGTCCCCACCACAGAAATTTTCTGTAAATCTCTACAAGTTTATTACATATTCCTTTAGGAGAAGCCATGACGGATAATGGATATATCGGAATTGCCTTAATAGTGGCTTTGAGCAGAACTACCCTTGCTGCCAGGTTCAGAGCACGGAAAGTCCAGTTTTCCAACCTTTTCATGATCTTCTCAAGGATATTCTTCCAATTTCCTATTTTGAGGGTAGATGAGTCTAACATAGTTCCTAAATATTTGGTTGGGAGATCCCCTTTCCGATATCCCAGGACCCTCGTTAGATGATTCTTAATAGGTTCCACAGTGTTAAAGAAAAAAGTTATGGATTTCTCATTATTAACCTCCATCCCTGAGCCTTCCATAAATATCTCTAGAATTTTCTTTATCCTTTTCACTTCTTTCAAGGTTGCTTTGCAATATATCATTATGTCGTCCACGAACTGTTGGTGGGTGACTGTGGTTTGATTTCCCCATAATCTGAGGCCTTGTATTTTCCTTTCTCTTAATTCTTTTTTAAAGTATCTGCCTAATCCTTCTGCTGTTATTATGAAGAGAAAGGGGGATAAGGGATCCCCTTGTCTGAGGCCTCTTGTTGCATTGAATGTTTTTGTTGGTGCTCCATTCAACAGAATAGAGAAATTCGGAGTAGAGATCATGCTCAGGACCCAATTCACCCATCTATCACAGAATCCAAAAGCTTTAAGGATCGTTTCTAGGTACTTCCAACTTAGCCTATCATAGGCTTTTGAGAGGTCTAATTTGATCAGCATGCCTTTTTCTTTTTTCGTTCTTAGCGTGTGGATTACTTCCTGAGCCACCACTAACCCATCCAAAATCTGCCTTCCTTCTACAAACCCAGTTTGCTCTGGGGAAATAATACTTGGCAGGATCGATTTCAATCTCTGAGCTACTACCGATGCCACTATCTTGTAGATGATGTTACAAAGGGCTATGGGGCGAAAGCCTTCATCTTGATCTACCTGATTAGTTTTAGGAATAAGGGTCAAAAGGGTTGAGTTTATTCCTGGCCATATTCTTTGATTTATTCTGGCCTCCTCTACAACTTCCAGAACTTCTGCTGCAAGAAAATGCCACCCAGCTTGGAAGAATTCTACTGTATACCCATTCGGTCCAGGAGCTTTGTTCCTTTTTATGTTTCTGACAATATCCTCCACTTCTTCCATCGTAATTTTCCTCATTAGTGCCAGGTTTTGATCTCTTGTCACCACATTTGGAATTTCCCAGCTTATCTTTGCTATGGCATCTGATCTGTTAGCTTGCGGTTCCCTCAGTATGTTTTTGAAGTGATTGACCAGCACTTTTTCAATTTCTTCGTGTTGCAGAACTCTTTGACCTTCTTGGTTTTTTATTGAGAATATTCTGTTTCTTTGTCTATGTTGTACCATTGCTTTATGGAAAAACTTAGTATTCCTCTCTCCCTCCCTAAGCCACTGAACCCTTGATTTCTGTTTCCATAAAATCTCTTCTTGTTTCCTTCTTTCTTCTAGCTGGTTTAATATCATACCTTCTTCTTTTGTTCTCTCCTCCTGTATGCCTTCTAAGATGTCTATCTGCTGAAGCTCTTCCATTCTCTGTTCTAGTCTCTTTTTTTCTTCTATAATGTTACCAAATTCTTCTTTATTCCACTTCTTTAACTTATTCTTCATTTCCTTGAGTTTGAGTTGAATGGTGTGCATCTTATTTTTTCCTCTTTGATCACTCGTCCTCCACCATTCTTCTAGTTTCTCCATCAGTCCTTCATTTCTTAGCCAAAAGGCTTCGAACCTGAAGGGTTTGTTGGGAGGCCTTTGTTTTAAGTCTATTTCTAATTTAATCGGCCAATGGTCCGATCCTGCTACCGGGAGGATGGTGGCTTCTATGAATACATCCTTCATCATTATTTGTTCTGAGATTAAGAATCTATCAAGGCGAGAGGCTATTTGGTTAGCTCCTCCTCTTCGATTATTCCAAGTATGATTTCCGTTGATGGTTTGAATATAGATCAATTTTTGTTCCCTTATGAGATCTCCAAACTGCTCCATTGCCTTATCCATTCTCCTTGTTCCTCCTCTTTTTTCGCCTGAGGCTTTAATCATATTAAAATCCCCTCCTACGATCCACTGTTTTCCTGGTATTAGGCATCTCAAAGCTTTTAGATTTTGCAGAGAGTTTTCCTTTTCACTCTGAATATGCGGTCCATACACCCCTGTTATAATAACCTCCTCCGTCGTTCCTACTATGCTTGCTGTTCCTGTTAAAATTCTTGGGAAGCTCATCTAGTTACTGAATTGTATTTCCTCTAGATTCCAAATTATTACCAGACCTCTTGCGCTCCCGATCGCATCATGTCCCATCATTTCATATCTATTCCTATTTCTATTCAGAATTTATCTCATTTTCTCAGTACTTATTTTTGTTTCTTGTACTATCATTATACTGGGTTTTTCTTTTTTCAATCTCTCATTCAAATACCTTTGTTTGCCTCTGCTGTTGAGGCCTCTTATGTTCCAGCTTGTAATAATCATCTTAACAGTTTTGGGGGAGATTGGAATACCTCTGAGAGAGGTATCACTCTTCCTGAATTGACAAGCATCTCACCCACTTCTTGTATCGTTTCACTCATTGTTCTTCTCCCTCTTTTTTTGCCTCCCTTGCCAATGCTGCCCACTCCTATGATTTGCGTTTCCTGTTTCTCCATTTTTTGGCTTTCCTTATCTTCTATTAGTCCCTTTTTTTCCTTATATCTTTGAAATGCTTCTTTGTACCTCTGTTTTTGTTCTTCTGGGATGAATCTTTCATCGAGCCTTTTCCATTCCTGTAAAATTTTCGCCATTACTTGTTCTTCTTCTTCTCCTTTTGTTTTCTGTGAGTTATCTCCATTTCTCTTTGATCCTCTTGGGTTTCTCTTAGGTTTTCTACCCTCTGATATTTATTCATTTTATCTGTCTCTTTGTTTGCATTTTCATTTATTACCTCCATTCCTTCTACTTCTTCTTCCTCGCTTGCCTCTGTCTCCAGACCTTCTTCCTGTAGGACTTTAAACTTGTTTAGTGATTCTGTTTTCTAGGTTTCTTTTTGTTTACCCATCGACATCTTTTTACTTCCTCTTCTTCTCCTTCTTTGAACTTCTCTGAAGTCCTCTTCTTCTTCCCCTATTTTCCTTGTTGCATTTCTCCTTTCATTTTCTGCTTCCCTTTCCTTTTCAGCTAGCGTAATGGGGCATTCCCGAAATAAATGGCCATACTCATGGCATCTTCTGTAGCGAAATGGGATATGTTCGTAGTCGATTGTTTGATGCCATATCTCATCATGATATTCCAGTTCTATAGTATCTGGAAGAGGCTCTGTGATGTTCATGTACGCGCATATTATAGCATATGTGGTGTATTTTCCTCTCTTTGTTGATTCTGCCACTTTAACAAAGGAACCTATTGAATTTCCGATGCCTTTAAGGATATCTGGATCCCAGAAGACTGATGGTAGGCCGAAGAGTCTTATCCATATCGGGGCAGCTAACATCCTCTCCTTATCTGGGTTGTAGCAATCTACCCAGTCTCTCATGAACAGACCAACGTTGTTCATGAAATAGGTTCCTTCCTCAAAGATCCATACTCTCTCTTCTAGATTGGAAAATATGACTGTCAAAAACCCCTTTGTTCCCAACTTGACTTCCACATGTCCTTTTGGTTTCCACCTCTGTTGGATCCATCTCATAAGATCCTTCTCAGCTAGCCAATATCCTATGAACTTACAGATCAAAGCATAATCTCTCATGTAGCTTCTGTAATTTTCTAATCTATTAGGCGGGATTACCAACCTGGGTTTGTTCGTTGTCCTTGGTAGGCATTTGCTTGGAATTCCTAATCGCCTTTGTGCTCCAGCTTCTGAAGTTTCTCCTTCATTGGTTCGCTCTTCGTCGCTCTGCCTTTCCTTCCTTGCTTCCCCTATTATTACCGCTTTGTAGGAGGGGATCTCTCCCCTCCCTTGTTCCATCCCCATCACTTCCAGTCAGCACCCGCAATCTCTGGTTATCGTTTTGTTTTTCTCCAATGAAAACTGATTTGGTGAGGTCCGCTCTTCTGGGCTTGTCCTGATGCTCAGGACCCTCCCTACCCTGCACGCCTCCTTTCCTTGTCTGAAACCTATCCTGCAAATCTGCTGTCGAGCATCCAGTCCGCCGACGAAACCCTACCAGTCAAAACCACTTCCCTGGGACAATCGAATCTAATAATTCATCCGGAAACATCTTGCTCTTTAAATAATGTTACAAAATAGAGAATTATATAATAAAAATATTATTCACTCAAACGAAATATTCACATATAGGTTCTTTCTTTAATGTTTGAACTACAAAAACAATGTTTAGTTAGTAGCATCTAATTTTAATCACACACTATGACAACAATCGAAAAATAACTTAAGAAAATGTGAACTTTTCAAGAGTGCAAAGTCTATTGGAGAAACGGGAAAATAAAAGTTTGTTTTGATTTGCACATAAAATTAACTTTCACTCTATTGGAGCTATTCTCAAAGAAGTCTGATTGGAATATTGGCACTGTGAATATATATGTATGAGGTATGTAAGTTATGTCGGCAAATCAAACTGCACATTGACCTAACACTCAAATACTTGTGCCTCAATCGTTGACAACTCTTCTGCTATTATTTTAGTAACTATTTTGGTTATCAGAAAGTAACTATGTGGTTTGACAAAATATCTCTAGATACAATCCATTCCAATGTTATGAATTTGTGCAATATTACTTTGATTCTCCTAGTTGTTGTCTTTTGCCTTACCTTTTAGTGCATCTTCTTCTAGTGGCTTGTAATTTGAAATATCCAGTTCTAATTATGTATCTTGATTATCTACGTTACAAATTATATCAAGGGGGGACAACTTTGTTCTACAATTTTAATTAGTTCCTTGGACCTATGCAAGTGAGCCTCCCATGCTTTGAAGATTTTTTTCCTTTGTATTATGGAAATTCGAGGTAGGCCGAGGCTGGTTATCTTGTCAATGTTTTTCCATTCAATGAGCTCAATGAGTTTCTTATCTGCCTGCTCATAGTATGTTCCTTTACCAATTAGATTATTCAATAATGTATCTATGAGGTTATGGTGAGCTTGAAGTAGAATTAGCTTATTACATAACTACTCTTGTACATGAATAAATTGTTGATTGATGTCAATGACTTCTTGTCTAACCTTTTCCAAATTGACTATGTTATTGGCCACTTTATGAATTTTCAATTGTAGTTCAACCAATTGAGCATAATTCTGTTGGATAATGACCTGAAACCCATGTTGTATTCTATTAGTCTCATTTTTTTTTTTTGTTGCAACTCTTCTCTCTTCTGAACCTGTTATTATTGAGATTCATATTCTCATAGTTTAAGATGCACATGAAATTGATGTCCTTGCTATAACAATTGTTGTTCCAAGTCAAAGGTTTTAACATCCTTTTAGTTTTGGATCTCCATCATTCTGGTAACATGGTGCATATTGACATTTGTGTATACTCCAATAGAGTGAGCTATTTCTTGGACTACTTGGCTTTCATTCAATTGTGAGTCATCCCATACCACATGTGCAATAGCTTTCATTTCTTCAATTATTCTCTTCTTTCTTCTTCTTTTAATGACAACATTATTCTATAGGATGAAATAGAAATCTAATGGAGGAATATATTCGATTTCTATTAACGATAGTGAATTAACCAATATTTCTTCCGATGAACTATTACTGGAAATAACGGTAATGAGTCTTTTCAATAAGACTTTAGAGGTTACTAAGCCAATCTTGGTTTGAACATAGGTATATGACTTTCGTTGAACACGTTTATTAGGAGTGGAAGTCTCGGGACAAGCTTTTGAGACTTTGTGTTGTTGAGAAACACTTATTGTAGTTTTTAGGAATTCTTGTGAATTGTTAGAAGGAACAATACTAATCGGAGTTCGCAACAAGACTCCAGAGGAAACTGAACCAATTTCAATATGGAAATTATAATCAAACTGTTCTTTAACATGTTTCTTAGGAGTTGAGGTGTCGGGAGCAACTTTGACAATACTATGTTTCCAAGGAACACTTGTTGTAGTGTTTAGGAATAGATCCAGTTGTTGATATATTTTGATTACAGTAGAAGCTTTTTAAATAATGTCCTATTTTAAAATGTCACCACCAATTTCTGTGAAAAATTGTTAATTTATTATGAATCTTCATCAGGGATGACTACAAGAGTTTTAGAGAAAGAGGCATTTTCAATATGGGCTTCACCACTTGCTTGTTGTAAAATCAAAGGAAAGGATTTCTTTGTTTTTTATTTTAATGCAAGAAAAAGATAGTACTGATCGGGAGAAAGTTCTCGATTCTTCTTCCAGGCATGCTCGTAGGAATGGAATTAGTGAAAGTGTTGTAACTGCTAAAAGAACCTTCCAAAATTGTTCCTATGCTTTGATTTTGGATTCTTCCTTCTTTTCATAGGAGATTATCTTTTGTTGTCATCAAGTATTCATTTTATGATAAAAGACTTTCCTTTCCATGCTTTTCTTGTGATGTATTGATCCTAGTTTGATGTCTTCCAAACACAAGCTAACTTCTGACTGGACCTTGCAGCATTGTTGGGATTGCCTCTAGAAACTATGAAATATTGGAAGGTAGGCCGACCTTGCCTCCATAAACTACACAATCTTGGAAGGAAGGCCGACCTTGCCTCTAGAAACTGCGCAATTCTTCTTTGCAGGACAACCTTGATTATGAAAAATACACAATTCTTGATGGAAACCCAACCTTGATGATGGAAACTTCACAAAGCATCTCTTGAGCTCAGAAACTATGTAATGCATTGAGTCAAGAAGTTTCCTAGTCCTCAAGAATTGTGCAATCCTTCTTGGCAGTGTGCATGCAAGTTTCCCAAAAAAGAAAAAAGCAAAAAAAAGAAAAACCATCACTAGAAAATAGGGATTCACTAATTAGTTCCCTAAAGGTGACACACTTACTATTTTGGAAATTTTCACCAAGTGTCACTTTTTCCTTGATTTTAGGAATGCACGTCATAAACCCTAATCTGTCTAGATTTATATAATGGATTCCAAAAGAGCTCATTTGTACATTCGATCTTCGATCTCTAACATTCCTAAGGATATCAAGGAGCCTTCGGTGGAGTTTGCAGACATTTTCCATGTGAATGTTTCTTTTATCATCTTTTGGTTTTTTTCGTCGCTTTTTGTCGTTTGGCTTCTGTGAGTGTTGGTTTTCTTGTTTCTTTTCATGGTTGTTGGTTTTTTAATGTATATTAGCTTGTACAAGTTTTTCTTCTATCCATCGTTTTCCTTTCACAAGTGTCACATTAGTTTTCTCATTTTTTACCATTAGTGGTCACCATTGTGGAGACACTCCATGCATGCTAAGACCACAAAATTCACAGTTCCTCCAGCCAACCTCCCTCCCTTGAACTCAGGAATTGCACAATCCTTCTTATCAGTTCACTAGTTTTTTGCTTGATATTGCTTTGAAATTTTATTTGTTGAAGCTAACTTATGTCTGCCATGAGTACTTTTTACTCCCACAGGTATTGCAGGCATTGAGCACTTATCTTCATCAGTCATTGTTATCATGGCACCCAAGAGAACTGCTTCAAAGGACACCACAGAGCGAAACAATGTGGAGGCAGTTGAGAGTATGCCAGTTTACTTGCCAGTATACTCAGGCACCCAATGGTTTGTAGAAAAGGAACCAAATATCACATGGTAGAGGTGAATGAAATTTTATCATCAAGAACCTTCAAAGTAGATCTGGAAGATCGACAGGTATATGTCAATTTCTAGAAGTCAGGGATACACAGGGTTGCATGCAGGTACCCAACATTCCCGTGTGCAGATGTTAATAGTAGGGGAATGTCTCACATGGATCCAAAGACTGCGACTCTTAGTAGTACCAAGAGATGAAGGCTTTATTCTTTTATGGTAGCAAGCTATTATTTCATGTACCACTTTCCTAAGCCATAATTGCTCATGGATTTGTACTTCTATATGAAAACCAACTACTTGAGCACCAAGGATATTATTAAATGTTGGGTGAAAGAGCTAACAAAATTTCATCAGACACCCACCAACACTTATAAGACAAAATATCTCAGGAGGGCCTATTAGCTATTGATAATCCTATGTTGCAAAATTTATTGTCAGCAAAGAATTGAGACCTTTTTTAAAGGGTGGGCTTTCTTACTAGACCAGGTTAGGAATGAAGGTAAAACATTAAACTGGTGATATTTGTTGGCTCAACAACTGCAAATCCATGTATCGAATGCGCTTAGTCCCCCCAAGGGTGGGCAAGCTATATTTTACATGTTTGCATATCTACTGGATGCAATCTACACACATAATGCATTCCCAAGCATGAATTGGACTTGGACACCATGGGAGCCTACTATGTATGTTTATTTCAAGATGATTTCAAAGTGCAGCCATAGAGGAGTAATGGAGAAGCTAACCGATCACCTCCTCATTCTGTTGTACAATTTGATCTTTGAGGAAGAGCCATCTTACATGTCACATATGGCAATGGAAGTAGTATCGCAGATAGCAGATTGGTTTTCCTCACTGGATGGCACTTTCCTCAAGGTGTTCGACAGATAGAAGTATCTGCATTTTTTATTGAGGTATGCCACAGATAATTTAGTCATACAATAAGTACGTATCATCTTTCCACAGGGTTTTCAACAACTTTGAATAGGAAGAAGAAATCACCTCGACCTGTTATTCCTATGCAAATCGGATTGTACGAGATTAAGAACCTGAAAGTCACTAATACTGAAGAGAAGGCGATAGAAAAGTTTGCATTTGGCTCTCTAGACTTCAATCCGTATAATCCCTGGAATGTTTGTAGAGACCATTGCGTGAGGATTCATCATCAATGGATAATCAAGACCTTTCATTGGTTGGAGGAGGAATCGTGGAAGAATTTTTCAAATGCCTCCAAGTCCCGCGAGCCGATCAATTTTGCAGGAATTTCAAAGGTTTCTCCACAACAGGAAGTCACTCAAGAGGCAACACCAATGGAAGAGTGCAACCTACTGTGCGAGAAGGGAAAGAGGAAGGTTGTGCAAAGTCCAGGGGAGAGTGAATCCACAAGATGAAAGAACATCCAGTCATCATGAGAAAGGCTACAACAGTGGAGAAGAAGAGGACACATAGGGTGGAGGAGGCAGAACAAAAGTAGAGGGAAGAATGAGAGTAGAAGAGATTGGAGGAAGAAAGGCAGAAGCAAGAATAGGAGAAAAGGTGAAAAGTAATAGCATAAGAAACAACGCAAAGACAAGATGAAGAACAAGAACATAACAACAACTATAGGAGGAGAGAAAACAAATGGAGGAAAAGGAGCTCACTCAAGAGATAGAGGAATTGATTGAAATCCAAGACATGGAGGAGGAGCTAGAGCCGCAAAATCAAGATGTTGACCTGATCCCAAGTACACAACAGGTCACCATTCATTATCCCCATCCTCAAGCAGAGCAATCTCCAAACGAGGAAGAGGAAATTGTTCCTCTCGATGATGGTTCAATTATGGACACGTACCATTTGACTTACGATGAGATTCAGAAAAATATTATACAAGCGAGGAATAAACATTTTACATAAGACCTCGCATCTCCTGCATCCATCATAGAAAGGGTGACCATGATAGACACCAAAAGAAATCCAAATGCAATTGTCGCAACCTATAAAAACCCCAGTAATTCCATGTAAAAATATATAAATACCATGGATGATAGGACACATATTCCAAGCTAAATGTTGGATAGGACATCCTAGAGGGTGTTCATTTGGTTGTTTGTGGCTAAGGAAATCGACAAAGGCAATGGATAATGCATTAAAGAAGAAAAAAGGTATTTTGGCACATTTATTTATGAAAATAATGGAAATTAGAAGAAAAAGGAGGTGAAAGGTCACATGTTTCATGTGAAGAGGAAAATGAAGGAAAATAATGGAAAATGAAGAAAATAGAGGCCTCATTCATAAAAAGGATTTTGAGGATCAATGGGCAAGCCTAGTCAGTGTTAAGACTTGGTCAGTTTAGCTTTGGAGATCTCTCATTATTCTGTCTCTCTCTCATACTCTTGGACACTTTGAGTTTTCTTGGAGGACTTTGGCATTGGAGCAAGAAAGGAAAAGAAGGCAAGAGGAAGCAAAGATCAAGCAGGGAAAGTCATGATCAAGCAACTACAACAAGCTTCATTACAGGTATCGACTTGCATGCGTATTTTCCTTGCTAGATATGGCATGCATGGGATTGCATGTGTTTCTTTTCTACCATGGCATGGGTTTTTCCAGGTGTGACAGTATTTTCAGCTTAGTCTTTCCATTTCCTGCTAGCTTTAATGAGATGGGTTCTCTCATTCGGTTTATGTGGGATGCCCAGATTGGATTAGAAATTGAGTGAGGTGGATCTATGAATTTACAAGCACATGTTGTAGTGGTCCCTGAACCAGACCGAGGACGCACGAAGCCACTAGCCTAGTAACCCTTGAACCGTACTGTGGGTTACAATAAAGTCAGCTTGTGTGCCTTGATCGGCCTAGGAATCCTTGCCAGTGAATGGCGAGATATACGGTAAAGCCAAGAGGTGGATTTTCTCTTCGTTGGGCCTAGTGATTCCAGGATGGAATGCATGGTAAAGCCCAGAGAGTGTGTCTTGGTGTAGGACCTAGTGATCCCTAGATCGGACTGCAGATGTATGGTAAATCCTAAGAGACTAGTAGGCACTCAGATTCCTCACGGTGTAGGTGGAGAATTCTGGTGGCATCCACATTGATTTTTTTTTATGTGTTCTATGAGTCCCACATTCATGCTTGAATATGGCATGGGGGTGATTGGATGAAGAGAGACTTGGCTCAACCAATCTATGTTCGGATGGAATGTGGTAGTCCCATCACTAGTTGGTTGACTGCATTAATTAATGAGAAATTCATTCCATTGATTTTCATGTGTAGATGTACTGATATATATATGGATTTTGATGGCTGATATGTTTATCGTATTTATGTCTCTATTACGTTGGTTATGTGCACATTTTATGATAGCAGCTATGTATGGATCTCAACATTTTTTTACTTGTATATGAATTGATAATGTGTCTATGACCTAATCGAGGAATATGAAGAAAATGACATGAGGGAACAATGGTTTATAGTGATTCTCAGATAAGTATAAGATCCATACAATTAATTATATTGTTTACACCTGTAGGTTACATGTCGATGATATGTTTGACAAAATACTTCTCATGGCTAGTAGGGGTTTGGTTAAGGTCTTGTTGAGCTTATTGCTTTTGCATAATTGTTTCCCTATACTTTTACAGATTTCAAGCTATCATTCCATTCTAGGTAGTGGCTTGGGCTCTGGGCCTAAAAAAGTGGCTTAAATCCTGGGGTCGTTGGCACAAAAATATCAATTTTGGTCCACAATTATTGGCATTCCGGCCTATGAGAGCGACTTTAGGTCTCTGGTCGCTCCCTTGCCTATAGCATGAGAGTGACTATGGCCTCAGAGGTCCAAAACAATAGTGGGACCCAAGGACAAGTTGTCCGAGTGGCTGACTTGTCTTATGAGGGTTATGTTGATGATATTGGATGACTGTGTGTGATGTTCTGTCGATTCAACTTCCTTAAGGTCACCTAGGAAGTCAAATATGATCATAGTAGCCTCTCATCTCATGTTTACCCCGATTGGAATGGTTACTTGGGTGGATGTGGGAGGAGGGTGTTACAAAGTAGTATCAGAGCATGGTTCAAATGTCGGACTGGATGGGTTTAATGTGTTATTCATGCATGCATGTTAGTCTCTTACACTTGCATTTCATATGCTTATTGCATTTTCCTGATGATTGATTATGGTTGTAGTATGGCTATTATGGAGATTTGATATTGATTTCATGAAATGTATTTGTCATGAGTATGTGACTAGTTTCATATGGTTATATGTGGTTTATATGTTGATTTTAGGTAACCTACTTACATCCTTGTATGTTAGGTTACATTCTTGAATATTTTGGATTACATGTATCAGTCTTGTAGGTTGATTACAAGATTTGATCGCTTATGTTCGACTACATACGTTTATGCGTAGATGTAGTTGATTTGGCATTGCTTATGCATACTGTTAGTTGCATGTGGAAATGTGTACAATGGAGTAGTGGTTGTCATCATGCATGAAGTCATGGTTTGTGTACTTGATATGGTCACGCATTGATGACTAGACTCTAGCTAGAATGATGTGTGTATGGTTTGGTACTCATATGTTATATGTATATATGCAGTTGTTATGCATGTATGGTCTTGGTTGTAGTTTGAATAGTAAGTCAAACATGCCTTGTGAAGTCATTTTATGCAAGTTAGGTCATCATGGTGCTATTGGTATGTTATGATGCTAATGTTTTGAATGAGGTAAAGCGGGAGATGTAGATCATCAATGTGAAGTTGTAGCATTGGACCTCGAGGGGAGATCATGTCGTCATACAGGTTTGTATGTTGGGCATACAGGTATGTAGGTTAAGGATTGTTATATGCATTAGGGTTATATAAATTAGGTTATGTACATGTATTTTGATGTTACGTTTACGTACCTAATAAATGATAATTGGTTAGCATACTCTTATGCACATGAGTCAAATAGTCAAGAATGATAGTAACATGTGGTTGTATGCATTTCTTTTGTAGCTTATGTTAGATATGATTATGTTATATATTGTTGATGAGTATGTTAAAGGATAGTTAACTTTATGATTAGGGTATATTTTGTTGATGAGCATGATATATAACTTATTGTCGTTATATGCTATTAACTTGATGATTAGGGTTATTTCATTGAGATCTTGATATTGTAATTTGGATTGGTCATATGCATGATGATTATGTTCATTGCATTGAAGATCTTGATGTTATGTGTATTGTGTTAACCTGTTTTGACCCATCGATGGGATGAAACTCCGCTAACACATAAATTCAGAATTAAATTAACTAAACCTTGTTTAATTAAATTATCAAACCCTGCATCTCTTTAGCAGAACTCAAAACAATTAAGAAAACCATGTTCAAACCTTCAACTTCGTTATTCTGCTATAATGGCATAATTACTTAATTTACCCAGAATACGACGAAACTTCACTTTTACCAAGGAACCAAAAGAAATACAATTGCAATTAATAACCTTCTTAGGTCCGGAATTGGAATTAAAGCACTCGCACCTTTACCACACGATCATCGTCGGATCGCATCCCTTCACAATGAACGACTGCGATCAATCTAGAATCCAACTAGATTAAACCATAGTTGATAACTCATCGGGTCCGAAATTTATATTAAACTCCGTGCATTTTCCTGCGCAACTATCGTTGGATCTGATCCTTTCAAATGGACGTTCCAGATTAACTAAGCTATTAACTCAGTTATATAAACGACCGTGTCCAATTTTTAAATACCGCTTATAGTTTTGAAGCCGCATGAGAAACCACTTACCATCCACAAATACCACCCTTCTATTCTGATTAACGCCACACTTTTTGGTACACGACGACCATTAGATCTAACGGATCTAATCGATCGAACGGTTCTGGTTTCCTCCTGAGTTTAACATGAATTTTGTCGGGGTTTCTTTGTTCCGTTTCACTTAACACTTCCACTAAGTTTAGACTGGTTCTAAACTACATTCTCCGCGATTTCAAATACATCCAGGCACAATATTCACGAGATATAGAGAGGTTCAACCTACAATTTAAAGAATCAAATCACATAATAAAATCACGCAAAAACATGTTTTAACACACAAACTCCTTTCTTCATTCATAACATGATTTTCATATATGTACACAACATCTTGTGCTCTGATCTATTCACTCCACTACTTAGCTTTTTCTAACTCTCTCTAATCTTCTAAAAACTATGTAACACTCTCTATATTGTCTAACCCTCTCTTTTTCACTCTCCTCGCACGCTTACATATATAACATAATTACATAATTGTGGATTATCCTAAATCCATGATTTTCTCCATAATTCACTCAACTAATTCCTATTCGAGGATCTCGTGTCCCTAAGATCTCTACGAGATCTATATATATTAATTATCCATGATATTCTCACATAGTTGAGAATATTTCACAACTAAAAATCTCACACATAGATTTCTCACTCAATCTATACAATATTCCTAAAAATAATTAAAAACATCACCCCCTAAATCAACCAAATGTACAATAATATTCTGAGCAGGATGCTCCTGCGTCAAACTCCCGATGTAGAAAAAATTCATAGACTCCTGTCTATGAGGTCTGTCACTTTTCTGTAGTAATGTGACAGCTACAAGTTTGAATGACTTGCTACCTCCAGGATTCCAAACTCTATTTTTCTACTGGTCCTTCAGTCTTTCTTCTTCATGTTGTTGTGTTTTTGTTCCTGTCATCTTTCTTTCTCCTGGTCTCCAAATTTTGAATGACTCTCGAACTGGTTCATTGTCTGCACCTATAGCTTTTCCAAGTAACTAATTTGAAAGTTCACCATCATCATCACTCGAACTATCAACCAAATTTTGTATATCTGTAAAGCAATTTTCTCCATCATGCTCTAGGAGTAATTCCTCTTTGTTAATCACATCAACACAATTGATGTTCTCTATGGTTTCCTTTCCTTCTTTTGTTACAGTTTCTCTAGCTTCAACTTCTTCGGCCTTTGGCTCTTTGTCTATTGCTTCTTTCTTCAATTGAGCTGCAAACTCAACTTCATGGAATGAAAAACAATCATCCCAATTTCCTTTAGGTTCACAAAAGACTTATTGATCATAACAACGGTCATTAGTTGTCTCTATAGAAACAAATTCCTTATTTAGTACCATACCTACATTCACAGACAAACTATCTGTTTTTAAAATATCGGACCTTTCGGTCTCTTTTGATGCTTCAAGCACCAAATTCCCACCATGGAATTTCTTAGTTTTAGCAAATCCTCTTTGCTATGACTCAATTCCTATGATTCTCTCCTTCTCCAACAAAGAAATATGTATTTGTTCAATTTTGTTTATCAACATAGCATTCCATCTCTGTTGCAATACATTCCACTTGACCCATTTCCTTATTCTCCATCCATGTCTTCGGTCTTCATTCTCTTTCTCTTGAAACCGTTCGTGTAGTATATTTAACTCTGCTCTCATCTTTGCAATACTTATCCTATGCTCTTCATCACTCATCTTACTTTTATTTGAACCTTTCCTAAGTTTCTCCATGTTCATTTTCAATAATTCTTCAAACTCAATAAAAGAAAATATTTACCTCAATCAAATTCTAAAACTGACTCCTCTTTTTTTCCCTTTGCTTCCATTGCGCCTCTGATTTCCTTGTCATATGCTTTCTTGTCTTTCTAATAACTTTAACTTGTGAGCTACAATCATCCTCTGCAGTAACAAGTATCCCTACTACACAATACCTTACTAAGTTTTCCTCCTCTGAGCTCAGTGTTTTGACATCTCTCTGGTTCTCTCCTCTAGAACCATATGAGCGCTCCTTTCTCTAGGCTGCTATAAATCTTCTCACCTTCCTCTATTGTTACTCTGCACAAAAATTATAAAGACTAACACTGATAAATAATCATACTTCATGCAAAATCTTATTCTGCTCTAATACCAAATATGATGGGGTGAAACTGCGCCGACACATAAATTCAGAATTAAATTAATTAAACCATGTTTAATTAGATTGTCAGACCCCGCATCTCTTTAGTAGAACTCAAAATAATTAAGAAAGCCCCGTTCAAGCCTTCAACTTCGTTATTCTGCTATAATAGTAGAATTACTTAATTTACCTGGAATACGTCGAAACTTCAATTTTACCAAGGAACCAAAAGAAATACAATTGCAGTTAATAACCTTCTCAGGTTCAGAATTGGAATTAAATCACTCGCACCTTTACCATGCGATCACCATCAGATCGCATCCCTTCACAACGAACGGCTGCGATCAATCTGGAATCCAACTGGATTAAACCATAGTTGGTAACTCATCGAATCTAAAATTTATATTAAACTCTGTGCATTTTTCCGCGTGACTACCGTCGGATTTGATCCTTTCAAACAGATGATCTAGATTAACTAAGCTATTAACTCAATTATATAAATGATCGTGTCCGATTTTTAAATACATGCTTACAGTTTTGAAGCCGCGCGAGAAACTGCTTACCATCCACAAATACTGCCCTTCTATTTTGATTAACGCCACACTTGTTGGTATGCAATTACCATTATATCTAACGAATCTAATCAATTGGATGGTTCTGGTTTCCTCATGAGTTTAACATGAATTCTGTCGGGGTTTCTTCATTCCATCTAACTTAACACTTCCACCAAGTTTACACTGGTTCTAAACTATATTCTCTGGGATTTTGAATACATCCAGGCACAATATTCACGAGATAGAGAGAGGTTCAACCTACAATTTAAAGAATCAAATCACACAAAAACATGTTTTAACACACAAACCCCTTTCTTCATTCATAACAAGATTTACATATATGTACAAAACATATCATGCTCTGATCTATTCACTCCACTACTTATATTTTTCTAACTCTCTCTAATCTTCTAAAAACAATGTAACACTCTCTATATTGTCTAACCCTCTCTTTTTCACTCTCTTCATAGGCTTACATATATAGCATAATTACATAATTGTGGATTATCCTAAATCCATGATTTTCTCCATAATTCACTCAACTAATTCCTATTCGAGGATCTTGTATCCCTAAGATCTCTACAAGATCTATATATATTAATTATCCATGATATTCTCACATAGTTGAGAATATTTCACAACTGAAAATATCACACATATATTTCTCACTCAATCTATACAATATTCCTAAAAATAATTAAAAACGTCACCCCCTAAATCAACCAAATGTACAATAATATTATGAGCAGGATGCTCTTGCATCACCCATGCAAATGGTTATGGTTGTGATATTAAGGTATGAGCCGACATAATTGTGATATGGTGTCATACTAATCTAGACTAATCGTACATATGTGATTGTTATGCATGAACGATAAATGCTTATGAGTTTATGATGTAAACATGTTAGTTAGTTAGTGCTATGGATATCATGATCTTATTTATGTTTGAGTTCACATGTTGTAAAGTTATATCTTGCTAACTAGATTGATTGTGCACACAAGATATCCTCCCCTCGGGTACACTAAGGTGTGAGTTTTCTTATGTCGTATATTTGGTGCTTGGTTGTTTGATTATGATGTGTATTTGGTGTTTGAGTGTTTGGTGCCTAGTTTATTTATTTAACATGGTATGTTTGCAAGTGGGTTGAATGTTTGATGAATTTCATAATATGAGTATGTGTTCCAATGATCTTGCTTTAAGATAGTTTTACTAACACATATGTGTTGAGACAGTTGATATGTACTTGAGTGTAATAGGTGATAGTTGTAGAATTATGTCTAATGACTATGGATTATGACATGATTGTTTGTAAAAGTTGATTTCAAATTGATAGATATGATTGTACTGATATTTGGAACATGTGGTTGACATGTGCAAGCAGTTGCAGGGTAACATGCTTGGCACTAGTATGATGAGATAATAATAGTTGTGTTTACATAACTAACAGTTGGGTGATGTGATAGCGCATAGTAAGCCTTGATTGCAACAAAGTGAAATGGTAAAGGAAAGGAATTGGGTAAGAATTCCTTTGGCTATGTTTGGAAACCCTAATTCCAAATGAACGAGTTCTTTGCATACATAGAGTCTTATTAACCTTGATTTTATTTGACATTATGTGGATATGTGCTAGATTCATAAACATGTACTTGACAAGTATAGTAGCTAGTCTTTAGTTATAGGTGGATCTATCAAAGAATTGGAGTCCCTTGAGAGATTTTGTGGATGTGTTCAGTTGCAAGCAATGTGCTTGGCACAACAAGATAAGGTAACTTATGTATTGTTATGTTTATTTATACACTGATAGTTATGTGTTTAAGGCAATATGATGCAGGAAAAAGAAAGGTTGCCATGAAATTTTGAAGAAGGCTCTAGTTGAGCTTTCCTTGGGAACCATGGGGATTGAGTCATGGTGTTTGTCGTTAGTCTTGTGCTTTGGTATTTTGCAATTTTGCGTATGTATAGTGCATGGCTATGCCACTTTATTGTGGTGTCGTGTTGTTATTGGTTTTCAAGGATTTCTTCTTGGTTGTTTCTTGGTATTGCATTTTATGTTTTGAGTCTTGGGAATTGTTTGGGAAAGAGGAAAGTTAATGGTGCTCGTGGGAGAGTTGTGTGGTACCCAATAGGTAAAGTAAGACATTGATGAAGCTCGATGCATGAGTAAGCGCAGTGGAAGGTAAGACTATGACAATCGGTTGGACTGGCTAGGTCCATTGTGGTAAATGTACGATGGTAGTACAATCATGAGAAAGGTAACCAAAAATTTAAAGTAAATGGATATGAGGTGTCAGATGCCTTGGCTATGTTGGGATTGTTGTTCTCAATATTTCACATGTATTGTATGAATAAAGGAAGTTCTCATAACCTTGACCTTATAATATGTAGCAATTTTGTTGTGATCATGACTATGTTAATGCTTATATATGTATACATGTAGGCATGTATGTATGTCATGTCTGACAGGGTGATCATGAATCATGATTATTATACTAATGTTTATATGTACATATGTATGTATGTAGGACGTTGACTGATGAGATCATTATTATTTTATGATGTATGTATGTGTACATGTATCTATGTCACTGTCTGACGGGGTCATTAGGAATCATTCTTGTGGAGAAATGATTTCTTACACAAGAAAATGACATGAAGAGGTTCATGGTCTATGAGGAATCAAGTGGGAAGAGTAGTCACGACAAATATACAAGGTCAGTATCATGTGGATATGAATTGCTATTGTATACTTGTATTATTCCTATGTCTATGTTATGGACAAGTTATACCGAAGGATACAAAAACAAAATGAAAGCAGTGTGGTTGGTGACATGTTGGGACAAGCATGGATAAGATACTTGAAGAAAGGTTGCTTGGTAAAGACAATATGGTTTTCAATGTGTGGTAATATTGTTGTGCACATGTTGTATATGTTGTACATGTTTCATCTATGATGTTGTGCACATATGGTGTTGTGTATACATAGCGTGTGTACATGTTGCTTATGCAAAGTTATGTATAGGATGGTACAAATATTGTTGTGCGAATATTGCATATGCAGTGTTGGGTATGGATTGTGCTATGAAGGTGTTGGATATGCGGCACTATGTACATATTATATTGTGTGCATGATGTATATGCGACATTGTGTGCATATGGTGCTCTGTGCATGTTGTATATGCAGTGCTATGTACAGATGATGCTATGTACATGTTGGATATGTAGTGATATGTACAGGTGGTGTTGCATGAATGTTGTACATGTGGCACTATGTGCATATGCTGTTGTGTGCATGATTGCATAAGTGGTGTTGTGTGCATGTGGTGCTATGTACAAGTGGCACTGTTTGCAGGCGGTCCTGTGTACATGTCATGCATGTGGTGCTATGTACATATGATGTCGCGTACATGTCATGCATGTGGTACTGTGTACATGTGGTATTGCATACGCGTTGTGCAAGTGGTGCAGTGTACATGTGTCTTTGTGTACATGTTGTGCAGGTGGCTTGTGTACATGTGATGTTGTGCACACGTTGTGCGGGTGGTGCGATGTACAGGTGGTACTGTGTACATGTTGTACATATGGTACTGGTGCATGTGTGGTATTGTGTCCATGTCATAAATGTTATGTTGAGGGAATGTGGTACTATGTATATGCATTATGTAGGTGCATGTATTGCATGGAGTTGTATGTCTTGTGTGGTTGTATGTGTGTGTAGCACACTATGTATATGTGTACCTAGTTGAGTAGAAGGCATTGGGTGTTTGTCAAGTGTGGAAACCGATCTGGTGTGCATATGGAATACGGACAAAGGTAGAAGCTAAGGATTGATTAAAGGATACGTATTAATGTTTAATTTCAGTTTTATTATCCATGTGATTTATGATTATGGTATATGATGATTATATGTGATTTATGATTATGGTCTATGATGATTACATGTGATCTATGATTTTGGTTTATGATGCTTACATGTGATTTATGATTTTGATGGTTATTTGTTGAGCTAAGATGATGTGATATTCTTATACGTGTTTATTTGGTCAAATATGCTAGTTTGACTTGTTGTGACAGGAAGCGAACATGATGGAAAGTGTACCTTATTGATGAGCTACCAATGAGGTATGATTTGAAGTTAATTCAATTTATTTTGAATCTAATGGAAGTTACGTGCTTGGAACAATAATGCATGAACATTCCTAGTTGGGTGGTTGAAATCGACTACAAGAATCAACAACAACAACAAAGGAATTGAAATAGTCAACAATATGTTGGTAAAGTATTTTAGGAGCAGGCCATTGTGGGACATTGGTACCCAATAGTGTCCATTTATTTCCATGAGCATGCTCTGACTGTTATGATGGTTTTTAGGTAGGTGTATGCCTTGGGTTTTGTATCTTTCAATGTGAGGAAGCCTTGACAAGGGATGGATTGCCCGAGATGGGGGTGCCAATGAAACTTGGAAGGTGAGTGACTGCATGGAAGGGGGTGACCAGATTCCCGAGGGACTGTGTAGCAGAAAAGGGAAGGCCACAGATGGATTTTCTTTGGTCATTAGCATTGCTAGATGGAATCAAATGCATATTGAGAGTGCAACCCGGAAAAATGAGCCAGTAACTATTCCTTGGGAAGACAAGTGGCACAGGATTATAGCATTGGATGTTGGATGCAGTTTTGACCTTGCAGTGGATTTTGGACTTCCTAGGAAGGAGGTGAATCCTGCTATCACTTTGAGGGTGGAGGTGTGAGCCTCTGGATTCCCTTGTTATGGATGTAGACATCATATCCTTTTTTTGTTGGTTGAGCAAATGAGAATATGTGTATATGTGTGTATTATTATAAATATTGTATCAAGTTTTGACCTTGCAATGGCTAATGCATTAAAGAGGCAATAAGGTATTTTGGCACATTTATTTATGAAAATAATGGAAATTAGGAGAAAAACGAGATGAAAGGTCGCAGGTTGCATGTTAGGAGGAAAATGAAGGAAAATAATGGAAAATGGAGAAAATAGAGGCCTCATTCATAAAAAAGCTTCTAAGGATCAGTGGGAAAGCATAGTCAATGTTCAGACTTGGTTAGTTTAACTTTAGTGCTCTCTCATTATTCTCTCTCTCTCTTGCAAAGCTTGGCACCATTACGTAACCAAGAAACATCAAGTGGAAGTTACTGAATTGGAGTTTCCCCAAACTCAAGCTTAACTGTTTTGTCTTATTAGGGTGTCTAGTTGGCTCTAACCAATTTTTTCTTATGTGGGTACAAGTGTATTATGATATTCCTTTGTAATTAATTTGTAAGTGGAATTCCAAGTGTCAATATTGGGATGTGAAGAGTCATAATGTAATGAATAAAATGAGTCATTTTGTAAAGAAGTTGAAGAGTCATGAGGGAAGTCCAAGAGTCACAAGGGGAAGTGAATTGAACCCATTTTGTTATAAATAGACTCTCATAACTCATGTAAAGGGATTTTCAGGAGCCAAGATTTTGCCTATGCTTAGGCTTCGAATCAGGAGTGTGCGAGTTTGTGAGAGCCTTAGCTTCTCCGTAGCATAGATGGAGTATCTTTCTTTGGAGGAGCAGGTGTTTACTTCTTATCCCACTATTGGGGATAGTATTTTGTCAATGGTATATGTATCATTGGAACTTTCACTAAATAAAAGCTCATAGCCGACACATTTTCATGCATATGTTGTGAATATAGTAGGACTATTCTTGTTATGTTTGCTATGTATGTTATTTAACTTACGCTTACACTTGTGAACTATTTTGTTTGCATTGGTACGAATCTTTTTGAATGTGTGTTGCTATTTAATCCTATTATTGTTAACTTGTGAACTATTTCACAGATTAGATTGTGATCTCTTTATGTTCGTGTGTTCCTTTCAAGTTGCGTAATATTACAGGCTTCCAAGGGACTCACTCCTTTTCCCTTCATGTGTTAGAAAGTGTTTCATTACACTTGACCTTTCGGAGAGTCAAACACTTATTCCCACCAAAGTCACCATACACCACTCTATGCATTGTTGCAACCAAGGCAAATCATTAAAACCCACTACATCGACAATTGGGTCGTACTTTGAATGTGACTCCTACACCAAATAGTGTGAGGTCTAATTGGGACTTCATATCGGGGAGATACCCTGAATGTTGGTAGGTCCAACACCGTAAAGATTTCTGGCGCTAGAAGGAGGGCTAGATGAAAAATTGTGCCCACGAAGTTTGTTTGAACTTTCTGCATCTTTAATGTCTTCTTCCAAAATATTAACCCCACCATGTTTTTCCAAAACCGCTAATATGAAAGTGCCTGTGGGAATAATCAACAACTTTTCAAATATGAAATTCAATGGTGAGGGTGGAACAACAATTCTCGAGCAAATTACTTGTTTTTTAAAATTCTGTACAAAACACAACAATCACTGTGAGGATATTGTATGCAGGCTTTTCATCCTACGTTTGAAGTGCATGTCAAATAATGATGCTACACATTTCCAACCGCTTCCATTCACTCTTTCAAACATCTTGTCAAGGATATTTACCACACTTTTGACAAGTATGATTATAAATATGTTGTCAAGAAAATCATGCGATTGTGAAAAGCACATGATGAATCGCTTGACGATTTTCACAATCATTTCATTCATTTTTTTTATAATTTTCAAAAGATGATATTGATTGGAATTTAATGAAAGAGAAATTTGAATTTCTTGTTCACATTTTGATGCATCCACAACAATATCAATCTTTCAAAAGCCTCCTAACCTACCTCGATTATAGAGCTGCTAAATCTAAGATGAAGGAGGTTGTTGTCCCAAGTGACTCTTTGCCCTCTCCTAATCTAACAGCTCCATTTCTGAAGGTTGAGGTGGGAGAACTTGAGAGTTCAACCATTGATTTACCACCATCTTCTCCCACCCCACATACTCAAAATTCCAGCGTAGGTTTGGACTACAAATTTGATGTTCGTGATGATGTGTTATATCCTCATCCTCTATCCATAGATTCATTTGGTCCTCCTGATTGTGAGTTGTTTGGTTCCCTTGTTTCAATTGTTTATGTTGATGTTGACGAGGATCAATTTCAGGATGGAGTTAGTGTCGAGAAACAAGCCTGCAATATCATTTACGATGACAATGTGTGGGAGTCTATCTATGAACAAGAATCTATGATGAAGGTTGATATTTCTCCTTCGCACTTTTCCCTCATTATCCTGACATATTTCACGATTTTTTCATCCCTGTTGAATATTTCAAAGAATCAGTTTCTGATGCTGTTGTTTTTTATCACACTCAAAACTCATGGGATGTCAATTTTATATCTGAATGCGGAGAGGAAAAATCTTCTCAATCCATCATCTGATATTTGTGAAGAAAAAGAGAGTGAAATTTCTTCCCCTCTTTACGATTCATCATAACATGAGGATGTCTCTGTTTTGGATCTTCAACTTTCTGATCATGATTGTCGTGATCTCTTCATTGACTCATCTGGTCATGACTTTGATCTTTCTAAGCCACCAGTTTTTGATGATATACCTTCTGATGTTTTGGAACTTTCACAAGCTATCGAGGTATTTCAACTTGAGATGATGGTTATGTCAGGTTATCGCATTCTTGAGGCCAGTTCCAATTCTGATCAGAACAATGATGTATTTTTCAAGCATCCTCATCACTCCTCCGCATGAATTAAAAATACATCTGTTCCATAATTTTAGCATCCTCCATCTATTTTTCACGATCATGTAGCTCAAGCACTGGAGAAATCATACCTAGCAAGATTTGTTGCGAAACATAGGTTTTCTTCTTTCTTTATGTTCTCCCAGTTTACAAGTTTGAAATATTTTTCTTGTGTGTCATATTGTCGCAGTGTGTTCGACCATCGTAATTCTTCCACAGAGTGTTTTGCATCGCTTTTCTTTTGCATTTCTATGCATGTATTCTCAAACTTCGAATGCTATGGTATGCATCACTTTATCTTTCTTGTGTCTTGTTATTTTTGAATATCTTTCTTCATATGCAATCCCTTGCTGATATAGGCCAAATGATGCATCGATGGTTGCAATGGAAGTTTCATTTTACGTGAGCCTAGCCTATTCTCGGTTAATGTAGGAGTATGGATAATTTGTTGTTTTCTTTGTTTTGTTTGATTTATTTTTCGCCCCACTCTTTTCGTTTCTTTCAATTGGAGGATAGCTTTCACATGAGATCGTGTTTGGTTTCTAAAGCAAGCATGGTGAAGTTCACAAGGAAGTTGTGCTACTGGCAACGCTTGGTTATTTGTTTATTCCCTCTCTTTGCGTGAATCTTGCATATTTTATTCGATGATACCCTGATCAAAAATATGTTCCTTTTGAATAAAACCATATTGGAATCATGATGCTTGAATCTATAATTAGTACCACCTACTTTTGTCGACTAATTCGTGTAGAGTAAGGAGAGGAGGAAACTTTAACAAGTATTTCAGAGGTATATAAATATCCTTCTCTGAAGGGAAAACCTCTTCTTCTCTCAATAAGTTGGGATCCCTCTTGTGCCTCATGAAATTAATAAGTGCTTATGCAAAGTTCTTTGAACAAAAAAAAAATGAAAGAAATATGATCAAAGGAAAAAGAAGATAAATTATTCCTACATAGAGAGGTGAAGCAAGTAACTCCGTCGGGGTACTTTCCAGGCTCGCCTGCAACGAAGCAATGTTTGTGTCCTTGAAGTGACTCTACTGGGGTATTGTCCAAACATACTGGCAGTGGAGCAACACAAGAGATGAAAACTAAGACTCTGACAATTATTCTCACTTGTGTATTTATATACTCCTCATCCCCAATCGAAACAACTTAGTTTGACTTCGCTTGGTTAAGTGTGTCACCGATGAAGAGAATGGTAGGGATTATATATTTAACGTAAGCAAAGTGAAGAAACTATGACGATCAATGAACTGAACAATACTTCTTGAATAGTTAGACCTGTTTTTCATGAGACAAGATCCATATAGAGAGTTGGAGTTATACCAATGTGTCGCCAAGTGTTGTAGCTGCAACAGCCACCCTCCAAAATTTTGCCTATGCTTTGGTTTTGGAACCTTCCTTTTGTCCACATGAGTTTATCTTTTAATATCATTAAGTATTCATGCTATGATAAAAGACTTATATTTTCATGCTTTTCTTGTGATGTACTGATCCCGATTTGATATCTTCCAAACACAAGCTAATCTCTGACTTGAACTTGTAGAATTACTAGGCTTGTCTCCAGAAACTGTGCAATCTTAGAAGGCAGGCCAACCTTGCCTCCAGAAACTAAACAATTCTTCTTGGTAGACCAACCTTGAGCATGAAAACTTCACAATTATGGATGGAAGCCTAGATGATGGAAACTACGCAAAGAATCCATTGAGCTCAGAAACTGAGCATTGCACTAAGTCAAGAAGTTTCCTAGTGCTCAACATTTGCGCAATACTTATAGGTAGTGTGCATGCAAGTTTCTCGAAAAAAGAAAAAAGAAAAAAATAAAAGCATCCCTAGAAAATAGGGATTCACTAATTAGTTTCCCTAAGGTGGCACACTTACAATTTTGGAAATTGCTGCCAAGTATCTCTTTTTCCTTAATTTTAGGTATGCGCGCCATAAACCCTAATCGGTCTAAATATATATAATGGACACACCTAGATTGTACATTTGATATTGAAGCTCTAGCATTCCCAAGGAGATCAAGGAGCCTTCGGTGGAGTTTGCGACGCTTTTCTGTGTGAGTTTTGCTTTTTTCATGCTTTGTCGCTTTTTCCGTTGTTTTTTGTCGTTTGGATTTTGTGAGTGTTGTTTTTATTGTTTATTTTAATTGTTGCTGGCATTTTAATGTAAACTATATTGTACAAGTGTTGCTTCAGTCCGTCATTCGCCTTTCACAAGTGTCGCATAAGTTTTTTTTTTTTTGCCCGTTAGTGGTCGTCATTGTGTCCACTCTCCATGCATGTTTTTTTTTCGTTTGCTTGTTAATCTTCCACGCTTGTTTTGCACCAATCTATCCATACGTATTCATATATGTATGTTAACATGCACTATCACTAAGATATTCTTATTTCACACACTCTTACTGGGAAAATATGTTCATTCCTTGGCCATGCATCACCTTGTGTAGTTGGGCATTGCGCAAGTTTGAGGCTCAGGCTCTTAGCTTGGCCTCTGAAACTATGCAATGTGTAGTCCCAAGCTAACCCAATGCGCATTGCGTAGTTCCAGGGCTCAAGTCCTCACCCTTGCCCATTGAAACTACGTAATGCATAGTCTCCATCTCAGTCTGCCCAGACAAAATTGCGCATTGTGTATTCTCAAGCCTCAGGCTGCATCACTGGTTGCTGAGACTACACAATGCACAATTCCTCCATCCAATCTCCCTCGGTTGACCTTAGGAATTGTGCAATCCTCCTCATTAGTTCACTAGTTTGTTGCTTGATCTTGCTTTGAAAGTTGATTTTCTAAAGCTAACTTATGTCTTCCATGAGTGGTTTTTCCTCCCACATGTATTGCAGGTGTTAAGCACTTCTCTTCATCAAACATAATTACCGATCAAATGAGAAAATTACTGATTACCCGTTATTTTGAGGTAGCAAAAATCACTTGATTTTGAAAAGTGGTGATTCAGAATACACATTTTTTTGGAGCATATTTTTGGCACTTTAAATTTTCTTACGTATCAAGTATGAACAATTTTTTTTAAATGTGAGTAATTTTCATGATGATTTTAAAAAGTGTTGATGCAACATCAACCCCCTTTTTTTTAGAGGGTTTATTTTTGACAGTTTAAATTTTATAATATCTTATTCTTCTCCAAGATATTTATTTTTAGGTGTATTTATGTATTTGTGTTTTTTTATTTTTCTTTTCAATTTTTTTTGTGATGAAATCTTAATTTTTTAGCACAGTTAAAAAACTGAAAAATGGTCAATATTTTAAAGTTAGTATTTTCTATATGTTTATGTAATGTTAATTAATATTTCAATGCACATCAAATAATTGTCACCAAAAAAAGCAATAATTTTAAACATTTGACAAAAAAATACACATTTTCAATATAAATAAAATGAAAAAAATACACATTTTGAGATTTTTTGTCAAAAATGACATGCCAAATAAACAATTTTATGGGAAAATCCTAACCAAAAAATACTTTAAAAAATAGCATTTTTTTATCAATTTTATGTTAAAAATTAATAGTAATCACAGTTTTTTACAAAAAAAAAAAAAATGATTCACATAAAAATTAAAGTGAAAATCAGATAATACAAATATTGAACATATAAGAACAATAAATGAATGCTCATTCTTCTCATAAGATCTCAAAGTCAAACATTACAAGTAAAACTAATGAATATCTCTCAAAATTGAGCTTGATTTGCAAGCATAATTTAAAGTTCATCAACAATATACTATAATCCATGTTCATCACCTTCTACAACTTCATTATTTTCTTCTTCCACAATATTTTCTCCTTGAGTTTCCTCATTTTCCTCTTCTAATAGATCTTTCATGTCTGAAAATCTCCCAAAGTGTCCCTTTTGAATCATTTCATATAATGGTAGTTGAGGTTCCTTTGCCTTTTTTGCCACATGTGATTCATTAAAATATTATTTTGCTCAAGCCAACTTCTTGCATTGCATCTTGAAGAAATTGAAGAGCATTAATTCTTTGTTGAATAAAATTGAATTATAGTGGGTCTTTTTCAATCGCAATGCAATTTCTTCATTTTTGTAAGCAACATGCTAGTGTTGTACATAATCATCAAGCACAAAATAAATAAGTAAATTAGTATAAACACATGAAAAATAAAAAAAAATAAAAATATTAGAATTCAATTTATATAATAAAACTTACCTGAACCTAAAAATAAATCTAAAACCCAATCTCTTTCATTTGTACATAAATCTATAAGATAGTTAATCAATGCTTGGGCTTTTTGATAAATGTTAACTATCTATCCTTTTGCATCTTTATCCTCATATGTTAACTTTCTTACAACAACATCATGAACCAATACTTGGCTATGACTCTTTACATCTACTTGATTCAGAAGAATAATCTTATAGCTATCATATTTTGGATGAACTCACAATCACTTACAATTGGCTGATCTCTGGAAGAAATAAGATTTGACTTTTGCCTGTAACATGACATAGTAAAAATTCAACTAATTTGTACATATTTTTTTTTTTAACATTAATCAAACATACAATGTCAATGTCTTACCATGTAAGTTGCATCCTTGAATTTGCTTTTCCCTTGAAACTTGTTAATAACATTGCAAATTGTGTGTCTGAGTGAAATTTCACAAATCTCCGAAGTGGTGATGTTGTGATTTCTTGAAAGCCCATAACTAATTTATTAAAATCTTGATAAGTATAAGGCTTACTATCATATCCAATATATGGGAAATTGAAACCATGAGGAATGTCTGCAATAACTAGGGAATATTCCCTTTTAGGTATGAGTTTTGCAATGTTTTCACAATCACCTTGTATTGTTTGATATTGGATAATGTCCAACCCATTCCAAATGAAATGAGTAAGAGTAGGATTAAGTTCAACTTTCCTAAGACGTTCTTTTCTCAATTTTTCCAAAATAATTTTTTCAATAAAGATTTTGAAAGTATTTGATACTCCATCTGCATCCTTCTTCGACATATTTAATGAAATAAACGAATATAAGTAAAAAAAAAAAAAAAAAAAAAAAAAAATAATAAATAATAATAATAATAATTACATATGAATAAAATGAATGTAAAAATCAACATACATTTTAGAATGCAAGATAAAAATCTTTAAGTAGTGTTGTAGAACTTGATTCTGGGTGTTTGCATACAACATCATTCCAACTCTATTCATTCAACATTCCAACCATATGTTCTTATATTTTCATATAAATCTTATGACTGAATAAATAAAGTAAAAATTGTTAATATAGTGACATATATAAAAAATACTACCAACAACAATATCTTATATTTAAAAGAAAACTATAATCCAGGAAAAAATAAAAATAATTCAACAAACTTCCTTTTGGAATTCCGAGCACATTTCATCCAATGACAACTCACTTGACTTCACATGATATAGTATTGATTTGACTAGTTTGTTATCCTTCAATCCTTGTAATGTTATCCAAGGTGTGATAGTCATATCATCTGGAAGTTGCTTCATTTCAAGACTTGTCTTACTGTTGGTACATATTATGGGTTTATAATTTTTAACCTTCTCATTTTTTATGGAAATATTCTCCCACATTTCGAAAATATCATCAATCAATTCCCATGTCTCCCCAGTTAAAAATTCTAACTGGAAAATGTTATCCATGCCTTTCAATAAATATGAATTTACTTTGCCACCTTTTGAATTGATTTTATCCTCAATTTGATAACTTGTTTCCATACAACATTCCTTCTGAAAGCTTAAATTGACTTTTGTCTTTTCCCCACCACATTTTTCTACAAATTCATTATGAATAAATATGAACCTTTGGATGAAAGTCATATAATTCTATACTCATTATCTGCACTATGATCTCATGCCAATCAGTTTTCCTCTGTTTCTGTTAAACAAACATAAATGATGCTTTTCACTATTTCAAAAAGAGAGTTATTGGGATAATCCTCGATCAATTGTCTTTTGGCCTCTGCTGAATAGTTTCCTCCAATTACATAATATTTGTATTCAAAACATCGTGTCCTATAAAATTATTCTTTGTTAAGAACTTGATTTGGATCAACAAGAACCATGTAATCCACCACATGTGCATATGGATTGTACCTTAACAATGTTTTCAAATTATGGACATGTAGGTGATGTGCCTTTCTAATTTGATATTAAGATTGCCCTTCATCTAACCTATATAATTGGATGACATTAAGCTGAAATGTTTTGCCACCATTAATAAATTTATTCTTCATTAAATGATCTCAAATGGTATTTTTTATTTGTTTTAATAATGTCATTCTCTAAATCAGTACATGGTGTTATGATTTCTTTACTTCCTTTAGAACTTTCACTTTGATCTTCATTATTCCCATGAATTTAACAGATTAACCAACTTTTGATTTCTTCTTCCTACCAGTTAACATATCTTCTTCTACATAAACAATCTCCTCATCATCAACTGGAAGAGAGACATTCGTGGCCATTTTTCTTTTTGGTGTTTTATTTCTTTTCTCCTTTTGAACAATAGTTCAATCTCCTCCTCACTAATGGTGACATATTTTTCAGCTTCAACTTCAGCTTTAGTTTCCACCTATTCAAAAGCAACATGTTTATCTTTGCTATATTGATCCACCTTGGGCATTATTTGATGATCCCCTATATGTACTATTGCAATGTCATGGATTATTTTTCTTTGCTTCCTTATCATTTGTTCTTATATCTCTGTATTGAAACTATTGATCACATTCATAATATTTGGCTCTAGATAATAAATACCCTCCAACATTATTGAAAGGATTTCAACAAAATCCTATCAAACAAAATACAATATGTCAATGATCAATCATTTATAAAAATTTAATGATCCTTACAATAATGCATAACACATAAATATAAATAAGCATACTTACAATGTTATTTGAAATGTTGGCTGCAATTTCTTCACACAATTGTGTAGATTATTCATATGTGTCATACTTGACCTTTGAGAGACGATATCTAACCTTTTCATGTGCCTTGGGCAATTTTGCAAGAACATAAACAGTGTATGCATTCAACACCAAACATATGTCTCGTACTCTGCCCATCACCTCATATGGTTTAACAAAGTTAATCATACCACAATATAGATAGATATGTGTAATATCATCGCTTTCAATATCTTTAACATGCCATGTAAAATTTGTTTTATTTATTTCTCGTGAATTCCTCCATTCAAAAATAATATTGAATGTACTTAACAGGCCAGTTGCTTGACTTTTACGATGTTTCTCACTTTGAGTATGTTCAACAATATTCATAGAGTGTCCAACTGCAACTTTAGATGATGGAATTGATTTTTGTGTTCCAAAAACATTCACAAAGACCTTCTTTGATGCCATCTTCCTGAATATATCTATCTATATATATATATAAACAAACATGTAAATTAGTTAATTAAAAAAATGCATATATTAATTAAACAATTTTAAAATTAAAAATAAAAATTAACAATATACCCAATATAAAAATAAAAAAATTACCCACTTTCACAAGCTCTCCAGGGTAAACATGATTTGGGTGTCACTATTATATGACTCAACCTCCAAGTACTAGTTATGGAAGTGGGGCCCACAAACTAGAAGTAAACCGATATTCCTTAGAGACTACAAATCAGTCAAGAGCCTACCAACCACCCTAGGTGATCAATCCCTAAGCTAGAACTCCCTCACTAGGTTTACTCCCCAACCACACCTATAACACTTTATGTATGTGATTGGGAGGCTATAACCACACCCACAAGTTTGTCTCTATATGGTTATGACCCAAAATCCGTTGTTCGATGCATGCGGTCGTGAGATCTATGCCACTTTTTCAGGCTATCCTCCAAACCACTGCCAAGAATTGCCTACAACTTTCAAGAATCATGAAAATGATGTTAATAATACTAAACAATCAAAACTTGACCAATATGTTGACCTAAAAATACCTAATACATGATAAATATTTTGTCAAACACATGATAAACATAGAAGATACAGATTATGAATACATATATGATAATAAACTTCTGAAATTCATCTAAGAATCACCAAGAAAGCTCTATGCCCTCTTTAGCTAGTTGCAATAACACTTGTTAGCCCATGCATTCATCAACCATCCAATAACTTATCAAATCATGAATAAGAGTCATAGCTAGAACACATAATAGAACCATGCATATAGCCAGAATATAAACCATGAAAAAGTAGCCATAAGATCACCATAATAACCAATACAAATGGTCATAGATCACAATAGGAAATAGCTCATATTAACACATTATAATGCCAACCAAGTCAAGGACTTCCACATACCACCCAACTATAGATTGGGTTGAACCAAATCTCTTTCAACCAATCACTCCCACGCCATATTCCAAGCATGAATATGGGATTATATGGGTTAAACAAAAATAAAACCAACCAGGGCTTCCAGAGGCCAAACCACCTCAAACCTCAACGATAGTGATTTGACCTAACTAGTCCAAAAATCACCAACATCAACTAGATTTGTCTCTACTTGAGCTTTCCAAGGCTCCAAGGATTCCACCTCAACTCACATCCTCTAGGGACCCAAGTTGTTAGAGGGCTCTAGAGAACTACCATCTTAATCCACAACCTCTAGGGACCCAAGTTGTTCCAGGGCTCCAAAGATACTATCTTAACCCATAGCCATAGGGAACCTGATAACTAATAAGAAAAAAAAATGTGGAACCCACTACGCCATGGCTATCTAGAAAATGGCAAGGCAAAGCTAAAATCATTGTCAATCTAGGCAAATCCACATGCCAATAACAACACATAACCTTAAAACCATATGCATATACCATGCATCCGAAACCTAGCAAGGAAATCACACATGCAACTTGTTACATACAAAGTAAGCTTGTTGTAGTTGTTGATTTAACTGTCACCTTGCTATCCCTTGCTTTCTCCAAGTTCGAGTGAATGCTAGAGTGCTCTAAGAATGCTCTAAGTGTCCAAGAGTGTATGAGAGAATGAGATTATGAAAAGAGAGAACCCAAACTAAACTGACTAAAGCTATGAACTATTTCTCTGGTGCCTTTTTATCATTAATGTCTCATTTTACTTCATTTTCCTGTAATTTCCCTTGCATGCAAATTTGTGTCTCTTCACCTTCCTTTTCTCCTATTTTCCTTTATTTTCATAATTAAATGTCATTTATTGTCTCTTTACCTTTGCCATTTCCTCTTCCAATTTCCATATCCATTAATAAACCACAAATGATGTCCACTATAATGTTTTCCCACCATTCAACTTGGAATACATGTCCCATGACCTTGGGTTTATTTTATTTACATGGAAAATCAACTAGGGGTTGTTACACTACTGCACTTCCTATTTACTGTATATCTAAACTGATAATATCTAAGGACCTACCAAAATAGTCCTAAAATTAAAACATGCTTGCAATACATAATTCAAGAAAGGAACTAGACTAACCTACGTTTGATAACCCAACTTCAATTTTAACTTTGGCAGTTGCCTCAACATCTTGCTTCAGTTGTTCTGGAATAGGGAACTAGAGTCATTTCCACATCCTCCCTTGTTTCCTTGCTTGCATTGATTCCCTTTGCACCACTTCTGCTTGTTTTTATTTTTATTTTTGCAAGACGAAGGTCTAGTGTATCCAATTTAACCTACAACATGTCAATATTGCTCTGAAGCAAACTAATCTTTTGATTAAGGAGTAGCAACTAATCGTGATTCTATGTTGCCACCATTTCCCCTTACCGATTAAGCTGAGATAGTATATGCTCCATTATTGTGGTGATGTAATCGATATGACATATGATATCCTCTTTCTTCTTGAAATCTAGGGTTTTTTATTCACCCTCCATGCTTTCACCTGCATTTTAACTTTCTTTGTTACCCGTGGACTTTTGTTTCTAGACACATACCTTTTCATTGAGGATAATGGCCCTACATATCATGTATGGCCTTTCTCCTTGCCTTCCCATTCCCATCAACCTATGTGTCCAATCTTGATCTTTAATGTATTATCTTTCCTTATTAATTCCATTTTCCAAACATTCCTTACTTGATTCACCACCACTATAACTCTTTACCAATGACATTAAGTGTGCTTGCTTCACCTTGCAAATGGAGATGACATGCTACAAATCCCTCTTGCACTTACTAAGGATAATTACTAGCCTCTAGTTGTCTTAAGTCGCATGATCATCCATAATCCTTGTCAAAGTGTTTGAGAGGGAAAAAATCTTAACATGAAGAGGAGCTACCAATCTTCTGTGGGATGATTCTAGAGGAACAAAAGACGAAGACATGATCCAACATGATATCATATGGCCTCCCACTCAAGCTGTTAGGCCCACTTAACCATAAAGCATGTTGCTATTCAAAAGCACTTTTTGTAAAAATTAATAGCTAAAATTTTAGATCGGTCCAAGCAATAATATTCTTTACCTCATTAAAAATCACAGCAAAATAAGTAAAGGCATTCATCATAGTTTTACTCAACACAAAGAGCCAGGATGCAAAAACCTTCGATCCATATATTTTTGCATGTTTAAGACTTAATAACATGTGTAAAAACTAAAATTATTGAGCCAAGAGGCTCATTTTACAACCTAATATGATGTGTAGCCTGTCCATTCATCATCAAAGTTGAAATTTTTCTCATATCAGCCCAAATAAAAAAAATTGAAATATTTAAGAAAAAAAAAACTACATAACTATACAAAATATTTAAATAATATCAGTTCATAAAAAAAATTGCAAATGAAGAAATTGGATCCCTCTCAGCTCATGTTAGATCCTTATTTAAAATGGATCTATACTAGTAAATGTGAAAAATAAGTACATGTGATCAAATTTTCTAATAAATTAAAGTTAAAATTCCAAACCTAGTTCCATGATTGTGTTCAAAGCCCTAGTGGAGGTTGTTCTTTCAGAAGATATCAAGCTCGTTTTACTACATTGCAACATTGCATTGTCCATTGAATATCTACAAAGGTTTCGACAAAACTAACTCCTCCAACGACGATTTGACAATGGATTCAAGAATTGATTGGAACCCCTTACAGTGTTTTCTATGCGTCAGATGTTATAAATTTCATAAAGTTGCATTTCATGAACATATAGATGTCTACATGATTGTAATAATATGTGTTCTTCAACTTAATATGGAAAGAGATGTCGTAATGTCTTGTTCAGTCTTGTTCTATCATGTAAATATTTTGGCTAGGTCCAATTACATAAAACTAAAATAAAATAAAATAAATATATAAATTAAATTAATAATTAAAATAAAATAGATTAAAATAATAAGTTTACTATTGGTAGTTTTTAGACTTTAGATTTTAACAAACTCATGGGTTTGCCAATAATATTGTGTAAGAGTAATATATATTAAACTAATTTAGATCCATTTTAACTTCAAAATCTATAAGCATCAAGAGGATCAAAATCCTTGAAATAACAAACCTCTTTTAAAGTAAAAAAAAATTCAATGCTTTTATAAAATTTAATAAATTTAGAATTAAATAAATCTAAACCGATACATATACAATTACTTCACCCCACATATATATAAAATATTACTCACAATCATTTCTTCTAAGTGTGAATGTTGTATTATGAATTAGTGCTCTTCTGTAATTATGTTTTTATTTATTTTTCAATAATTTATTATTAAAATTTTTATATCAATATTAATTATGAAAATGAATAAAACAAAACTTCATAATTTTGAAAATGATTAAAATTAAAAACTTCAATATAAAGATTTGTAAAAGATATTTTATATCAATGCTAATTATGAAAACTAATAAAATATAACTTTTTTAATACTATGATATTAAGTTTGAAGGGAAAAAGTGCTTTGTAATAATTAGCATATTTTAGTAGAGAAATAACTCAAAATATCTAATGTATACTAGAATGTTATTATTCACTTTTTATTTTATGTTTTTAATGCTTATAGATATCAAGTATGTAATTATTTATTTATAGTTATTTAAATTTTTTTAAGTTAAATAAAAACAATAATCAAACCATTTTGATGAAGATTTTTCTAGTTTATGGAAATATTTTCATAACACTATTTTTAACCTACCATCTCCACAAACGAAAGACACAAAATGGTCAATGGTCAAATCTTCTCAACTTCATGCCAATTGAGATGAAATTACTCTCATTCTTTTGGGATGAAAACTAACGATGCTACATTACCAATTCTAAACTCTTACAAACAAAGGGGCTAACCTTTTGTCTTACCTCTAGAGGAAACAAGGTCTCCCATCATCAAAGAACTATCAAGTCTTTTCAGTCAAAGAAAGGATAAAATCACAATTATTCCTCCCACAATTGGTCTAGTAAAATACATGAAAAGCCTTAGAGCTAAAGTAAATTCACCTTTCTAAACCACACATCCCATATTCATCATAGAGAACTTGTTTCAGAGAAGACCTCTATATGTAACATTAATTTTTTAAGGAAGCAATAATTATCACTCAAGCAAAACTATACAATACATTTTGCTCATCCCTCATACATATTCAATAAACGAACATAACAACTTCTACATTTATCTTATTCACCTAAACTTGGAACCAAATAATGGAGAGACACTCTCCACCCAACCATAGCCAAAACTACATTGCATATTTCTTGTGGCTAGCCACCCTTGAGCTAGATATAATCCCTTAAGAGGAAGCTTCATTTAGGGTTCTATATATTTCAAATTAGGGAGGAGGAGATGAAGGCCACTCTCCTTCACATTCATGAATCAATGTTCTACCTTTCAACCACTGAGGTAGCGCTTGTTAACACTCACAATATGGCCACCATGGGCCTACAAAACAAAAAAGGGATCCCTTCACTCATCCAATAGTCACTTAATGCTTCTCCTTTTCTCAATGCATTACATGCTTGAATAAAACAAACCATTCAAAATTTCCTCCTAGCCCTCTAACTTAGGTTGAAGGATTCCTCGATGATTTCCTGGACCAATTTAACTAAATTACAACTCCAAACAAGTCTTCTTTGACTCAATGGGTTATTTGTTACCCTCTTTGTAGAGTGAGACTTAGATCCTCATGTGTGGCTCAATTTCTGCTCATGGATTCCATTGGTCCCCTAGCACACATTCTCTAGCCTCCTTACACCACTATCACATTCCTTGTATGATATCTCCTTGCTTCTCTCTCTCTCTCTCTCTCTCACACACACACACACATACCCACATGTGCATTTCCCAACATGAGAATTTGTAGTCCCTCCTCAAGTTGGATAGTCACCTAGAAGTCGCTAGAATGAGTATGTAGCCCATAATCCTAGAGCAATTTGGTACCACTCCTCCCAATCTTCTCATAATTGTTGGTAGATGGGTTTTTCAACTTCTAAATGATAGATTTGGACAATTAATTTAGGTAATATAGGAAACTTCTCAAATCCCTCGTAAAATCTTTCTCCTTAGACATCGATATCCATGTTAGTTGTGCTCTAATTTATCTTCAAAAATATATTAAATAAGAGTCAATATTTACATCAAATGAAGTTTGTTAAACTATGCAGGTTGGTGCTTCTATCTTTATTAGTCTTAATTAAATATTACAAAACTTAGGATTTAAAAAGGGGTGTTATAACATAGACCTTACAATCATAAATGTATGAAAAAAACATCATCTCATTAAGGTATTCTATGAAATAGTGTATGTATAATCTCTAGCTTCCCACATTTTTTATACAAATATATCGTAGCATTCATCACAACAACATCAAATTGAAACCCAAGACTAATTATCTCTATATGGATCTCCATGCCCTATTCTATAGCACTCATATTCAAAATTGTTGGCATAACACTGGAAAATATGGACTAAACCCTAAGCAATCCTATGCAAGGCATAAGATGCAATCACGTAAGTTCATCAACATGTATCTCATTTAGGCATTTTGTTAAAAACTCTACGTGCATCTATTAGGTTATTGCATTTGATATACATGTTGATAAACAAGTTATGGGAGAATTTTCTTAGTATAAATCCCTTCTGATAGTTGAAAACAATTGGGGATACTGTGAATAATTTTTTAATCTAGATGTGAAAATGGAATCTCAAACTTTATAAGAAAAATAAACTATTTAATAATCTAATAGCATTTTTATTTACTAAAAATTCCCCGTGGTCTTCATTAGGTCAAGAATATTTTTTATTTTCATGTAACTATTATGGTGTTGTGGATGTTATAAAAAGGGTGGATACAAGTTCTTCATTGTTGCTAAAATAACCAAAAACCAAGTAGCCAAACTTTGATTTCTAAACAAAAATTGTGTTGGAGAATTGCATTTATAAAATCATCATTTAGGGAAAGAAACTTTATAGAAGTATGTTAGATATGGGTTGAAAATTATCTAATGTTTCCTTAGTTTATAAACTATTGTGGCCAATAATTATATGGAGTTTAATTTGAAACTTTGAAAGATTCAGTTTCTACATGTAGTCTATAATCATGACCTAAATTTAAAGCCCTTGAACATTGCTCCCCTAAATCATTTGATGTCTCGATTTTTGTTATTGAAAATGATGATCAACTACTATAAATTATTGATTGTTAAGTCCATATTCTCAAGACCTGCAAAGCAAATAATGAAGAATTTGTTTTGATTTATGTAAAGAATTCCAATATCCTTGCACATCAAGTTTAATTTTTCTACATTTTGGTTTGACTTATTCTTTTCAACATAAAATGAATGTTGGAGATATATTTTGGTTGGGTTACTTTTGTGCAATAACCATGTTTTATTTGTCTCTTTCATCTCATCAAAAAGAATAAGTTTGTATACTCAAATTATGAACAAATAAAAAATTATTTTGTAACTTGTACCCTTCCAAACAAGGAGAAGACTAATTTTGTAAAACTTACCTAAAAGGAGGTGAATAACCCATTAGTTTTCTCTACCTCTGAGTGTGTTTTACTCCAAATAAAAGTTCATTATACTCTCTCAATTTTCTCTAAACTACTCTAATTTAAAGTATGTGTCGTATATCTAAGGAGTTTGACTTGTACTTAAGAATTTTATAAACAAGTAAGATTTCTCTAATGTAATATGTGATTGATGTGAACTATTTTTCCAAGCTCACTATATTATTTGGATTCTCCAATGTATAGGACTTATGGGACTTGTTTTATATAGTATATATATACTTCTTTTTTATTGAGAGTTGTTTATGGTATTAATTTGTGATTTAATATAATTAGATTTCATTGTATGGTACATTAAATTTTACAAATCTAGATTGATCTCATGAAATTTTTTATTCATATTTTACTTAGATTACATTTTAACTAGTACAATAAACATTCTTTTATGTAGATTGTTTGTTTCACTTGTGCTCTTCCCTAACTTAGGTTGTAGAACTCCTCCCCGTGAATAAGTATTGCCAAAGAAACCTAACATTAGTTCTATATGAATATATAAAGCATATGGAAATTCCAAATAGATACCTATGCTGTGAATAGCAATTGAAAATTTAAAAAAAATAAAATACAATTTAATAATTTAATCTATATAAAAAAAATAGATACATACCATTTTCAATAAATAATATAGTTTTAAAAAATTAGAAATTAATTTTTTCAACTCATTTATAATCCTATAAATTTAAAAAAGTGGTTATGGCCATGTGGTCTTCCCCTTCATGGAATGGGACTCAAATATTCATTTTAATAAATAATATAGTTTTAAAAAAATAGAAAATTAACTTGAATTAATTTTTTCACACTCATTTATAAGCCTATAATTAAAAAAGTGGTTATGGCATTGGTTTAATTTTTCACTCATTTATAAGCCTATAAATTTAAAAAAGTGGTTATGGCCATGTGGTTTTCCCTTTCATGGGATGGTACTCAAATATTTATTTTTCAAGATTTATAAGTTAATAGTTCAATTTTAAATTATTTCATTTATTCTTTTAAAATATTAATTTAATTAATAAAATAAAATAATTTTAAAATTAATTATATATTTAATATAATGATAAAATTGTTTAATAGTTATTTTATTACGTAAACTATATATATTTCCAATTTAATGGGAATGAAGGTTCTAATTCTATCTTAAAGGGTAATACATGGTGAAGGAATTTTTAGTTGAGTCATGCAACAATTGGATGTAAAATTGGACTTGTTGTGAATGTTGCTATTTGGTTATCAACTTTCATGATTTTTTATTAATATAAAATATTATTTTGCTTTATTTTTCACCAATATATTATTATTATTATTAATTTATTATTATTATTATTTCTTAGTTATAAATGATTTAGACTCACTAATGCAATAGTTATATTATTGTTTTACTTTTTTATGAATATTTTTCTTTAAATTTTTCACTTTGTAATAAAGTCAATCCAAAAAATCAAGTTGTTGATTGAGCCATCATGCAACTATGTCATATGGTTAGAGTGAGGGTTATTTCCAATTCAGATTTATTGAGGCCAAAATTTTCCTAGGTCATGTAGGTTTCATACACTCCCTATAGATTCTTGAATTCACATATTAAATCGAGTGAATTGACTAGATGGGTCACAAAGGGCACATTTAACTATTATATGGAGGTTTAAAGGTCTAAGGGCATGTTTCATGGGTTGCACTAAATAGAGTGAACCTAAATCAAACCATTTGAGCTTGAATTTTTTTTTTTTATGTTCGTTGAACTTCAAACCTCAAGGTTCAAGTTGAACTTCAAAACTCAAGGTTCAAGTTCAATGATCTGCATGAAAATCCTCTCTCCTTATTGCAAAGCAATCTATTCTTTCTTCTCTCTCCACACAAATTATAAATTACATGGAGAATTACAAAATTATAATTTCACACAAATAAACATTACTTATTGCAAAATTCTCTCAACATCAACTAAAATGTTGCCTTAAAAGGCTTGGTTTGGATAAAGTTACTCTTTTAAAGTTCTAAGATTTTTTCTTTTTCCATTAGAAAATTGATTTCTAAAAATGAGAGTAATTTCCATAAACAATAATTTCTTGATGAGGCTACATGTTGTGTACATGAGAGTGTAGAGTATTATATTTTGTGTTATTTACATACATTTACTTTCACGATGCATATCATTTTACTCCTTGTCTTATCTTCCTAATTTATAAGCACCTAGGCTTGGTAAATGCAACTGTCATGTTATTGTTTTACTTTTAGATAAAAATAATTCTTTTAGGTTTTTACCTTTTGACGAAAATCGATCTAAAATATTGCGTTGTTGATTGAGCCATCAAGTCTCAAAGATATATCTGAAATTCCCATTCCTTTATGCAAAGCAATCTATTTTTTGGTTGCCTTCTCAAACCTTATGGCTACCAAGTTTGTTTCCTTTTTATCCTTTGACATGGAAGAAATTATTACATACAACTTATTGTTAAATGCTCTATCCCTTACAATGTTGTAATTGTTATCATCTTTAAATATCTTGAATGTCAAAAATAAGAGAGGTTAAGTCCTTTTGGAAAACCCTAAACATATTGTAAGAGTCGTACATTCCTTCTAACTTCAACAACTAAAATTAGTTGACCTAACTTCAACAACTAAAATTTGTTGACCTTTCTTCCATGGTTCATCAAAAATCCATTGACCTAATTAGATTCGAATATGTGTATATGTAAACTATTGGTATGCCACATGTGAAATCATCATGCCCATTATATTGACAACCCTCTTCACACAAAATATAATTGTTTGGATACTAACTATCAAATTCTAGTTTGATATAAATAAATGTTACTTTATTGTAAAATTCTTCAAGCATCAACTAAAATGTCCTATATGAAGAAAGTGACTTAGTAAAATTGAATTTTACTCCATAGAAATGAGGAAAGTCAACAATTACCCCTTGGTTCATTAACACTTGCGTTATATTAAATGATATTGTTCACTATCTAGATAGTTAATTGTACAACCCCTTTTGTCTCTACAAGGAGTGCAATTTCTTCTAAGGGGATGCATTTATTCTTTAGTATCTCATGAACACAAATGTTATGTCAAAAGTTCACAAACTAAACATTAGGTGGGTCTTCTCATTGGGAAGGTTTTCATTCAACCTTCTAAGGGTGCATTTCTTATGCACTATGGCTAAAACTCCATGTTTGATATCTTTCTATTGGGAAGTAATGGATCTTTACCGCTACAAATTATTGAGGTAATGAACCTTTCATGGGCTTTGAATTATGGTTGTTATATAAATGAATGATTTCCAACCTCTAATTGAATTGCACTATTGATCCATCAAAAATATATTAAAATAACACTTACCTTCCATTTCCTCATATTCCAATAGTCCTTGGAAGATTAGAAATGGAAATTATTGTCAATTTACAATGAATGGTTAATTTAGAATCTCCTGCACTTTTCTAATCTTCCAAGGACTATTGAAGTTTTCATTTTTCATGCAAAAACAAAATCCTTAATTGAATAACATAACCATCATGATTCACTGCAAGGTAGTTTTTACCCCACTTAGGGGTATGCCAATTTATTCTATAACTTTAAATACAAATCCCTAACTAAAAGTTAAGTATAAAAATGTAGGTAGATTGCAAGTTCTATTCTTGATGGCTTTAACATTCATTATTACCATTGAACAAAAAGTGGGGGAAAATTACAAATCCTTAGCTTTATAGTTATATAGAAGAGGACCGACTAGGTTAATGCCAAAGAAGGCAAAATTTGACTACTACTAAGGATGAAAGAAATTGGTTTTGTTTGTGGTTGGGATTCAATTCAATTTTAGAGTAAAGTAAAGGGAAAAAGAATAATTATGCTTATAGGCATCCTTTTTATTGAAATTTAACAAATTAATCTTTCTGTTAATCCAAATCTTTATCTTATGATCATAAATTAAAGATATTTAAATATTATTATCATCTCCTCTACATCAATAAATAATATTTCAAATATTAACTACCTAACATCTTTTACTTTTTAATATTTACCTAATACAATCATGAAATCACTAACATCGCGTGGATTCATAAAACTAATAAGTAAATTGTACTCTCTTACCATTGTTATTATAAAACTTTCATTATTCGTGTTTCTGAAGCCATTCAACAATTTGTAGTTCGATCAAACAATAGCGGCTGCCTATCAGCATTCAGCAGCCACGACTTAGCCAGTTGTGCCACTGCATTATATAATAATTCTGTTTTCGTTCACGTGGCCTCTACAACAACAAATTCTAAACCAATTAATAGATGATATGATATTCATTATTTTGAACGCTTTCTTTCACCGTTTGTCTCTGTATTAAACACATGAATTTTATAATAAATAGTTTCAGTTAAGCATTGCCTAACAGATCCGTTGTAGTCTAGTTGGTTAGGATACTCGGCTCTCACCCGAGAGACCCGGGTTCAAGTCCCGGCAACGGAAAGTTTTGCGCTGGTTCGGTTTTACTTTTAAGTGATTGTTCTCTTTAAAAGATGTAAGAATCAGTTTATAATTACAGTTTCTTGAGGAAGTTAAGTGAAACTATGTTGAACTGACAATCCCATTGCCATTCATTTAAAAGAAAAAAAGATTGAATCCTTAAATGGTCTTAGAGAGGTAGGCATGGTTTAGCACATTGTCTTATGCGACTAAGTGAAAAAAATTGTAACTTAACATACTATAATAAGTATAGGAGAAATAAAAAAGTATGCAGGGTTTTTAAAAAAGAAAAAAAAAAAATGAAAATAATGTTTATTTTAGTTATATTCAAAACTTAGAATCCCTAAATGGTTTTTCGAGAGAGATAGGTATGGTTTAGCATATTTTCTTATGTGACTAAGTGAAAAGAACTGCAACTTAACATACTATGACAAGTATAGAAGAAATCAAAATAAAAGTGAGATGGGTAGTTTTAAATCGTTGTTACTTTAGAGCTTGGAGTCTTCCTCAAGTGTTATTAGTTCTTGAAGTAGGCTTGGTTTAGCACATTGTCTTGTGTGACTAAGTGAAAAGAACTGCAACTTAGAAGAAATCAAAATAAAGGATGACAAGGAAACAAAATAAAAGTGAGATGGGTAGTTTTAAATCGTTGTTACTTTAGAGCTTGGAGTCTTCCTCAAGTGTTATTAGTTCTTGAAGTAGGCTTGGTTTAGCACATTGTCTTGTGTGACTAAGTGAAAAGAACTGCAACTTAGAAGAAATCAAAATAAAGGATGACAAGGAAACCAAAATAAAAGTGAGATGGGATGTTTTAAATCATTGTTACTTTAGAGCTTGGAGTCTTCCTCAGGTGTTATTAGTTCTTTGGAGCCCATCTCATCGTTGAGTCCTAAATTATGTTTATAAGGGTGTCACACTTATCCTAGTGGTTACATAGTGTCCAAGATGGTATCCATAATAGAATTATGGTGTATATCACATTTTAGGATTATTGTCTCTTTGTTGTGTCACTATAAACCAATATAAATAAAAGTGAGATGGGGTGTTTTAAATTGTTGTTACTTCAGAGATTGGAGTCTTCCTCAAGCGTCATTAGTTCTTTGGAGCCGTCTCATCGTTGAGTCCTAAATTATGTTTATAAGGGAGTCACACTTATCCTAGTAGTTACATAGTGTCCAAGATGGTATCCATAATAGAATTATGGTGTATATCACATTTTAGGATTATTGTCTCTTTGTTGTGTCAATATAAATCAATATAAATAAAAGTGAGATGGGGTGTTTTAAATCGTTGTTACTTTAGAGCTTGGAATCTTCCTCAGGTGTTATTAGTTCTTTGAAGCCCATCTCATCATTGAGTCCTAAATTATGTTTATAAGGGAGTCACACTTATCCTAGTAGTTACATAGTGTCCAAGATGGTATCCATAATAGAATTATGGTGTATATCACATTTTAGGATTATTGTCTCTTTGTTGTGTCAATATAAACCAATTTTGAGTGAGTAGTGGGTGGCCTTATTTCCAAAGACCCTGATGTTTAGCATGATATTCTCTAATTCTTTATCAATAATATTTTAGTTGTAGGTGATTCTTCTCTTTTCACAAAATGTGTCTTTCACTTTGAAGTGTCCATTGAAATGGTAAATTACGATCAAATATCAAAATTAAATATAAACTATAGAAAGTAAGATAGGGGAAACAACAGTAACAAACTTGCATAATCTAAACTCTTATATTTTTAATCTATAAAGATAATAAAGCTCATAAATCTATATGAGGGGACAACCTCCAAATAAGCAGAGCTAATTTATACTAAAAATACTTGACAAAGCATTACATAGTCTTATACTTTTATAGATAGTTTATTACTAAGAAACCCTAACTATTTGTGATCTTGTCACTAATGAGTACCAACCATCCAAGTGGTTTTATTTAATAAAGCCAACCCTTCTAGATTCAATAGCCACATACCAACTATCTAATAAGGCTTATTCAAGAACATGGCCTCATACTTAATTGAGTATGTGACACCCCACAATTTGGCTTTTAAAAAACTAAACTACACCATGGCCTATATTGTTATTCATTTGCTTAACATATATTGAACCTAGATTGATATAATTGTATTATGATGAGATGTGAGCTTACATATAAGTGGAAATTAATATATGAGTTTTACTAGTTATGTTGTTAATGATGATAATTAGTTTATTTTCTTAAGCATATAAAAATAAAAATGAAATGTTGGAATGTGGATACTAGTTCGATTTACATTGTAAAGGAATGGTAGGTGTGAAGCACATGGTAAATGAACACACTTACTTATTTTAAATATCAATATGTAATATTGGTAATAGCATGAAAATAGTCATATAGTTACACATGATGATGTATTTTGGTGGGATAACCTACAGGTTAAGTGCTTAAGAGATAGCTAAATAACTATGTCACTGATGTAACATTGATGTCATGGACATCAAAAGAGTAATGGTATGTTATGAAGCATTATTTTGTGATTTAATTATTGGTTAAAAAAATGGTATGATACATGGGAAAGTGTAGGTTCTATGGGAAGCACCATTGCTTAAATTGGTTATTCAATGGAAATTCTCTAAGAATAACAAAAATGATAGAGTAAGGTCAATAATAGGGTGTTGTCCCTAGTTTTATCATGGAGGGTGGAGATATTTCCCACCATTTTTCTTTTGCAACTTGGAGTTGTGAGAGAGTTGTCTTAAGCCACGCTCTCGTAGATGTGTGATGGAAACTACTAGTTGTCAGTTGGGGAAGTTAGGTCATTGTAGTTGACACTTCCACTTATAGGTTATATATGTAGTTAGATCAATATAGTTGAAGATCCAACATATTGTAGTAGAGGAAAGGATATAATGTGGAAGATGGAAGTATGATGGGGAGAAAGGATGATCCAAAGTTAGTTGAGGGTGTTACTTGGGAATTAGATGTGCTAAACTTATTTTCTTACTTGGTTCCTACCATGTTATAACACTTTCTTTAATTCATTTCTAATAATTTAATTGTGGTGATCATTGATTGATGAAATATTGTAATTTAGTTAGTAAAGTTTATTGAATACTACATTTACTAGATTTATTTTCTTGCATGTTTGGTTGTGAATGTATAGAAATTATGCAATGGAAGAAGTTATTATTTATGTTAATGCCTCTAAGTCCCTTGTGTTAAGGCCTTAACAATCATTCATTATTAATATATTAGCTATGGATAGGTCAACTTAGTGGTAATTGGCTACATCATACTCACTTTATCACCTTTTTATATTAAAGGATATTCATTTGTGTAGGCATCTTGACTTGTGCATTTGATGTATTGTAAATTTAGGTTCCCCTCTATAAGATGATTGTTATTAATTGAATGTTAATCATCATCAAGACATCGAGTTTCTTATTCTGTTTATTCTTATACTAATTATGGATTTTGGTTCATAAGATTTGGTATGAACAATATATGATCATAGAATTTTTCTCATTCAATAAAGATATATTGGAATTTCCACCATGGAATTTCTCTAGGAAGTTCCATATAGTGAGTTTTTGAGGAGACTAAGTAAAAATACTGATGTACAAGTGGTCAAAAATTTAGGTTATAGTTCATCATACTTTTTGAGTTATAACCTATGAAAGTTATGGTTTGTGACCAATCTCAAGATTATTCCCAAATGAGTGATATTTTGAGTTTTCTATAATTTTATAAGGGATTGTAAAAATGTTTAGAATAGAAAGGAGAAATATCAAAGTACATGTGGTAAAATTTCAAGTTTTGAATCATTATACTTTCTAAGATATGATTTATGGAAGCAATGACTTATGAATAATCTTGAAATCATTTTTAAATAGGCCATACTAGAATTTTGCTATAGGAATTTTGCTATACTTTTTTTCATTGAATTCTTAGAATCTAAAGGAGACATAGTCAATTACAAGTGGAAAATATTAGATTTTGAATCATTACACTTTATGAGATATATCTTATGACTAATCCTGAAATCAATTTTAAACAAGTCATCTTGGAATTTTTGCTACAACTTTTTTAACAAATTTACAATCTTTGAAATCTTCAAAATCTTGAGGAGACATATTGAGTTATCTACGATTTTTTTTCAAATTTTGAAACATTATACTTTTATGAGATATATATTGTGGAAGCTAGGGTTATTTACTAAGCTTGAAATTACTCTAAAGTGAGACTTTTGGGAATTCTCGCTATAAATTTTTCTAATGAATTTTCAGGTCGTGAAAATTTTGAGAATTTAAGAAGATTTTTCAAAGCACTACAAGACAAAATTTCATACTCAAATGGACTCAAAATTCATATATTTATCAGGACAAAGTTTGACCATCCTAACAATCTCCAAATATAAGGGTTTGACATGCATGTAACTTACAATTGACATAAATTTTGTTTACAAGATCTATTTTTGGCAATTCAAAAGTTGTGATAAAGAGAAAAATAATAGTATTATCACTATTGTCTTGCATGACTAAGGGTGTTCCAAAAAATACTACACGAATTAAACATACAAGAACCTCACCCATAACTCATGAAGAAAATGAAGAAATGGATAACCAATTATCCATATTTCAGGACGGATTTAAGCAATGAAGGATATTTTGTTGAAAAAGTTTCATTTTTCACGTGTGAAAAAAGTAATCAAAGGAGATATGAAATAGAAGACGGATGAAAATAAAGAAATGGAAAATAAAATGGAACAATAGAAGATGGATGGAAAGTTGGAACAAATGGACACAAATATTATAAAATAACTAGATGGGAGGTTGCCTCAAATTGATAATGTAACTAAAGGAACTCATAAAAATAAAGGTGGTATTCACTTTCCATTAATAAGAATTTGTTAAGTGGATTTAAGTCCAATAGTGGAGTTACTTATGGATGGTTCCTTAATGATATCAACTTTCCCAAGGTTGAATTAAAAAGAGTTTAATGGAATTAAGGTATTTACATGGGTGAATCAAATTAGGCAATACGAATTGCATAATATTATGGATAATAAGCAAAGTATTTCCTTAGTAATTTTTCACTTTGAGAGAAAACCTTCTGAATGGTATCAATGGATAGTTAAAAGGAAGCCCCATTCTTATCATTATACTCGGGGTTTATTTATAAGAAACATAAAATCAGAATCAAAAAGTTTGGGATCATAACTAATTTAATCAATTAACAACTATCAAGCACTTAGGTGATATATTGAACATTATATTTCAAAAGTTTAGGTATTGACCACAAAGGTGGATATACAAGTGATGAACATTTGTTGGAATCTTACATGGGTGGATTAAAAGAAGACAATAAACGAGAGATTTTCATAAAATATCTTGAAAATATTATGGAAGCTATGGAATGTGTTTGTCATATTCAAGCCAATTATAGGGCTACACCCAAGTCTGCCGCTAGAACACATGCAGGAAGTAGATATTATTTTGGGCATCATAAGACAACCCTACCTTCACCTACTTGAATATCACAAAGGAAATGGGGAAAGAAGAATAAAATGAATATGATTTGGTTGTAACAAAAAAGCATCAAAAGGGCATAAAATGTCAAGAAACAAAAATGTTCACCTTAGATCATAAGTATGAAGAGGAAATAAAGCCAATTGCATAAGCAATGATGAAGAACTTACGAACTTAAAAGAGCGAGAAAAATATGTTGAATTGTCAGCATCACAAACCCTTAAGATTGCAGGATATATTAAGAAGAAAAATGATATGGTGCTTATTGACTCCAGTGGTATCCATAACTTCATTGTTAATAAATTGGCATAATACTTTACTTATTCTACATATCCAATGATAGAGTTTAATTTTTTGTTACTAGTGCGGAGAGTATTAATTATGTAGGAAAATGCAACAACATTAAACTAAGTAGAATAAAATTTAGAAATTCCAATGTATGAAATTCACATTGGAGGAGTAGATGTTGTTTTAGGGATTTAATGGTTGAGAATGTTGGGAACAATTTATACAAGTTATAAGAAATTATTCACGAGATTTGAATTGGAAGGAGTTCAATACAAACTTAAAAGGTTAAAATTTATACCTTCTCAAGGCATAAACTCTCATAGAATGGAAAAACTTCTAAAAAGTGGTAGTAGGGAAGTTAGGGTTAGAATTCATTCTATGGAAGTAAAGTAAGAAGATGAAAATATTCCAAAGGAATTAAAATGCACCTTGGAAAACCATTATATGATATTCCAAGAAATTCCAAGGCAGTTCTCTTCTCATGTCCAAAAAGGAAGTTTTACATTTAAATGGGCGAATTTGCTGTGAAATGCGTATTGTAAAGTTGCATGCATTTGCGTCTGCGTCAGTGTGAGAAATCAATTTTGTTCTCCATGTTCAGATGTGTTCTACTCATTGTCCATGTAACCTAACTTGGAAATAGGGGGAAATCGAGAAAGAAATGATTGTATCCATTTAAAGAGCGGCGGACTTTATAGTAAGTGAATTGATATCGCATAATGAAGGGAAATTTTCTTGTACGTGGGAAATGGTTTCAAAATCCTCCTAGTCTACCTACTGGTCACTTAATCCACTTGAGTTTGTTAAGGAAACTAAGGCCTTACCTTCATTTACAGTGCTTCTTTGCATATTTGATTCTTTCCTTTCTGGATGAACATGATTATATTGACAAGGTTGATGAACAACAAAATGTTCTCGTGACATCATTTCCCCATGGGTAAATGGTGTACAATCATAAAGCTAGCCCTCAAAAATTTAACAACACTGACTTTAATGATATGAATGGTTGTGCTCGAAAGAAACGTTGCTCTCAATCTCTCACTCCAATACGTATTTTATCCTCTCACAAAACTCAATTCTTGACAACCTTACCTTGTCTCAAAATATGATTACCTGCCTTGCAATTCTTCTGCACCACATCGAAATCTCCCATTGTGGTTCTCTAAAAAAACTTATTGTGTACGACTAGAAGCACCCAATTTAAGCTTTGGGCCATTTATCAACTGCATAGAGAAAGGCCACCCAATTATGAAACTATGCAAAAACTGATCGATTTGGCTTGACCACTATCATGGACAAAATCATAAGCAACGTGTCTCTAAAAAGATTGTTCCAGAGCTTGTTTCTTGATGACCAATGCTGTGCCGAAAAAATCACCACCTAGGTTTGTTATGCAGAAATACAATAAGCCACTTCAAATGAAGAGATTACTATAAATGCATACCATCATTTTGGCAGAACTAGGACTTTGTGCATATCCAAAATGATGTGACAATTTTAAGTGGATTTTTCCTTTAAACAAAAAGTGACTAGGGTTTCATGTCATACCGTAACCATAAACATTGAAGAGAAAGGGCATGCGACTACGAAACCAAGCCAAACAAAGCGGGTGTAACTTGGAGACTTGTATGGATAAAAGTACAAGAGATTTTGCTCTAAGACTGTTGATGAATTTAAACTTGCCCTTTCTCTAATAAGTTTATTTGCGGTGAACCATCCTATGCCCGAACTCATGTTATGGATGTCCAATGCATGGAGAGACGACTACTTCATCTCACATCAAGTTATTGCCTTTGATATACGGTGTCAAATTTGATGAGTTTATTTGTTAGAAAAGCATAGCTTAAATATGCCAATGGAATACGCATCTAACAAATCATTAGGCATAAATTAACCAATTTCCAGTGCCTTTTTCCCTCTGAAAAATGACAATGAGACAATTTTCAGTGCGTTTTTCCCTCTGGACAATGGACAATGAGAGACAGGGTTTGGGTTTCAGTTACAGTGGTACATTGTCAGGTTTTTGAAGGCGACATGGACCTGGTGCTTGCCTCCCCTGAACGATCAGCGGTGATTTTGACTACAGGATTTTATACTTGCAGCGCAAAACTAATGGATTGATTGGCGGGGAAGTCCAGGTGATATCCATGTCTGCCAATATGCATGCATCGGACTCCCATTATGTTGCGAAGGAGAAAAAGCTTGACAGATTTTGATAGCGATAGATGAGATGGCTGGGGAATTATTTTTGGTTTTCCTCTGCTGTGATGCTGAAATATTGAAATTGAAAATCGTGAGGGCCCATCTTTAAGGGATGTGGAAAGCCCAAATTTCTCCAAATCGCGAAGACCCATCTTCATAAGGATGTGGAAATTGAGAGCAGGCCGAAATTTCTCAAAATTGAATCGTTCGTTCGTGAAGAGAAGGGCCATCGGAATTTCTCAAAATGAAATCGTTCGTTGGTGAAGAGAAGGGCCATCGAAATTCCTGAACAATCGTGAACAGAAGAGGCGTGTTCACATGGATTTGCAAGAAACAGGAGAAAGGGGGCAAATTCAGAAAAGGTTTGGTTTGAAATATGCATATTTTAAAGCTGGCTGTCTGTGTGTGAGCAATTGGTAGTTTTACATTTAAATGGGCGAATTTGGTGTGAAATGCGTATTGTAAAGATGCCTGCGTCTGCGTCGGCGCCAGTGTGAGCAATCGATTCTGTTCTCCACGTCCAGCTGTGTTCTGCTCGTTGTTCTTCACAAAAATATGGATGGATTTTCACAATAAGAATTGGTGCCACAATGCGATGAGCCGAGCAAAGACAGAGACACAGAGGATAGAAATGCAATGGTGAGTGAGTAAAAGAGTCGGCGTGAGGTATTATATAAAATATGGGTGCACCCTGATGCAAGTAGAGAGTTGGTGCATGGACGCCTGTCGAAAGACGATGCCTGGGAACTTATTTCGGCAAGTGTCATTGTGTATTAGAGAGGGGGGCAGGGCGTATATTTGACGCTAATAATTTTTGAAATGTCATATCTACACGTCATAATTTTTGAAATGTCATATCTACACGTCATCGCTACACGTCATAATTTTTGTAATGTCATATCTACACATCATCGCTGACTGGCTAATATTTTTTGAAATGTCATATCTACCTGTCATCGCTGACTTGCTAATAATTTTTGAAACGTTGTTTTCAAAATCTACCTGTCATCGCTGACTGGCTAATAATTTTTGAAATGTTGTTTCCAAATCTACACGTCATCGCTAACTAACTAATAATTTTTGAAATGTCATATCTACACGTCATTGCTGACTTGCTAATAATTTTTGAAACCTCTACATGTCATCGCTGACTGGCTAATAATTTTTGAAATGTTGTTTCCAAATCTACACGTCATCGCTAACTAACTAATAATTTTTGAAATGTCATATCATCGTTGACTTGTTAATAATTTTTGAAACGTTGTTTCCAAATCTACACGTCATCGCTGACTGGCTAATAATTTTTGAAATGTCATATTCACAGGGGTATTGAAAATTGGCCAGTTTCAATTTTTTATTATTATATATATACACCGCGGTAACGGTAGAGTTTAATAGCTGTTTCAGGTTTTAGTTAATTAATGTGGACTAAATAAGAGACCTAGACCGCCTCCTTTCTGCTTTTTCCGTGATATGTTTATTTTTATAATATTGGCATGCCTCGTAACTATCGCATGATAAAATGTAGATTCTAATATGATATGTTGAACAAAAATCTTATATCTCATATGTAAGGATATAAAATTAATTGTTTTGATCGCTAAACAATTTTAACTTTATATAAAGTATGTGCAGTTTTGTATAACTATTTTTTTTTTGAAGCGCATGAACGTATATGTAGACATTTTATAAAAATATGGACAAAGGGAAGTAATTGATACTATAAAACCCTAACCTAAAAAAAATAATATAATATTCTCCTAAGCCATAAAAGGTGTTACATAGTTAACCCTGCAGGAGGAGGCAATAAATTTCAGCTTTAAGTGTGAATGCCATTTCATGTAGCATAAATTAATTGGGTTGGTGAGTCGTGACCTCGAGGCTTCCAACGAGTAGTTACCACCCTACTAGTTATGTTCACAATTTCTGGACTTCGATTGTTCTAAATTCTAGCAATTTTCGCTATCACAGTTTTAGAACAAATCGCAGAACACTCGCAGAGTTTGAGAACAAGAATATGTTCAATGGTTCTTAAGCTTCTTGCCAGTAGATTTCGCTAGAGAACAGGAATGTGTTCAATGGTTCTTAAGCTTCTTGCCAGTAGATTTGGCTACAGGTAGGTGGTTTTTGCACTTGATTCTTTTATGTTTTTCTCTTAAAATTCTTTTGCTTTTTTATCCCAAAATTTTGAAATAATGACTCCATTGAATATAATTACATTCTTGATCAAACTTGATTTTAATATATGAACAAAATCTTCTTGTGCTTGTGAGAATCTTCTTGTGCTTTACAATTGTAGCAAATGAAGTACTATTGATTAGAAGTAAAAATCAATTTATAAAATTCAAGGGCGTAGGAAAAATTAACTTGTCTACTTGGCTTTCTATTCAAAGAGAGGTTTTATGTACATTTTATTTTAGTAAATAATGGATTTTTCTAATTCATATATTAGGAATTACACATTCATCACGCAAAAATAAACTTAAAACAACCAAAAACTCAATTCAGAAATACAACTTTCTTAACCCAATTTAGAAATACAACTTTCTGAAACTAATTTTAATTAGAAACCTACAACAATAATCAGTGCACTAGTTGTAGAATGGTAACTAATTGCCATAATTTATGGTCCATCAAAAGCCCAACAATACAATTCCACAATTATAAATTGTCAAGCATTTACATTTAAAGCTACCATGTCTTTACCACAAAGGCTCTACAGTACATCTCAAAACCCAAACCCTCTAAAAATCCAAAACAAAACAACCCGCTAAATAAAAGGTAAACCGATATACACAACCACCATTTACAACTTAACACATCGTTTTCCATCTTGGTATTTTCTGTATCCAGAAACCCTCCAGAAATTAGTAGCCTTCACCTCGTCCATCTTGGTATTTTCTGTAGCCGGAAACCCTCCAGAAATTAGTAGCCTTCACCTCGTCCATCTTGGTATTTTCTGTAGCCGGAAACCCTTCAGAAATTAGTGCAAAATCAATGCCAACAGTTGCCTGTTTTAGTAAACACTTATATCACATAATTTGTATTGATGATTTTAATTATTAGGATTCTGAGATGTTCAATAAATTTTGAGCCCAGGCGACTTTGAAGTGTCTTGTCTGTTTTTCCTCTACCGCCATTGACAATAGCTACATTCTAAACTTCTATATGAGTGATCCGGATTTAAACAGGGACGCAACAAATTACAGAGATAACCATATACACAAAGATGCAGCGGAAATAATACTTCATTTCATTAATGGGAAATACTGAAACATGCTTACAATCAGAAATGGAAAGAAACTAGCTAGGGCAATGGTAGCTTATCTCTGAGAAGAGATGTGATGGCTACATGCCTCTGAACTGTTCCGAACTATGTTACAATGAGGCTCGAAGGCCTATTTATTGTTGAGAAACAATGGAAAACCCTTCACATTCCAAAACCGACCCTTAAAAGATGAAACGCCAAATTGTGGGCCCCGTTTTGGGTAAATTGGTACATCAATTTCCCGGGGTCGTAACTTTGGCATACGATCTCCGTTTGACCCGTATGATAGCTCGTTAGAAAGATCTATCCGAGAACTACCACTTTGGGAAGGGCAACATTGGTCCATGGACCCATGTTGCCCCCAGATTTCCCAAAAAACGTCGTTTAGGGCCTCAAAACGGCTCCGGAAGTTCAGGACCTGAAAAAAACTGCTAAAATTAGTAAATTGTGCTACATTTACGGAAACTGAAAAACTGAAAGAGACAGTTGCGGGGGTCCAAATGGGATAGGTCGGTGGCCACCAACATCCACCTGGATCATTTATTATCTTATATTTGATTCTTTTTAGAAGGTCAACGATTTCCTGGACAATTCCCGCTGTACGCCAACTGTTTGTGACCTTCTCCCAACTTCGTCCATTGCTGAGCTTCTTCAGCATTTCCATCGCAATCTGAGAATCTCCCATAATTTCTAAATTAGTGTAACCATTTCTTACAGCGATCCGCAGACCTTGATGAAGAGCCCAAAACTCTGCCTCGTTATTTGTCATTTCTCCTCCCCAATCTGCGAAAATCCACCTTACCTGATTGTTGCTGTCTCGAAAAATGCCTCCAAAGCCAGCTTCGCCTGGGTTCCCCTTCGAGGCCCCGTCGAAGTTTAATTTTATGAAATTTCCTCTGGGATAGCTGAATTTATCAGGGCTTTGAATCCGCATCTCATGTCTGGAGGTTTGTTTGTGATGGACCATCTCAAACTTTAAATTTAATTTGTTCAGGATTCCTTCCTCAACCTGGTTGGCCTTCCAATCCTCCCCCACCCATTTATCAACCAGGATTGTTTTCCGCATTAACTTTACTGCTCTTCCCCAAATTACTTCCGGTTCCTTTGCTATGTTCTGAAATATCCTGCAATTCCTCTCCTTCCAGATCATCCAGAGTACAAACCCTGAGATGAGATCCCACGCTCTTCTGACCACTTTACATTGAAAAATTTCCTTATTCCATTAAAAAACCAATTCGTTGAATTCACTGGGGGCAGTTTCGGGTTTGCCAAAGGTTTGTTTAGTGTTCATCCATAGAATCCTTGCAAATGGGCAGTTTATCAGCAAGTGATTTCTGGTTTCCCCATCAGTGTTACAGAGACAGCATCTCGATGGGCCATTAAAGCCTTTTTTTTGTATTCGATCCCAGGTTAGGATCTTATTCTTTGATGCCAGCCATATAAATATGGAGACTTTCGGCCACCAATTCCTTTCCCATATAATTTTCCAGTCTGGATTCTCTTCATCTCCGGTTTGAGAAACGGTTAGGTAGTAAGCCTCCTTGGTGGTGAACGAGCCTTTCATCGAATTCCCCCACCTAAGGATGTCCCTTCCATTGCGAGCTTTAATCTTCCTGGATTCTACCTACTTCCTGTAGGTTTCTTGATGGTCTTGGCTGAGCTCTCTGTCCCACTCCGTCATATCAGTCCATATTCTCCAACTTTCTTTTGGGTTATTAGCTTTCCAATAATCTCTGACATAAGTTCTATCTCCTCCTATTCTGTCTCGAATCTGTTGAAGACCCTTGTCAGGCCAGGGTAACTCCAGAATGAATGAGCGAGAGAAAACTGATTGATTTATTCATTTAGCTAATACATATTTATATACAAGCATGACGGATAAGTTCATCTTCTTGATGACTGTCCAGTTCACCCATCCGTTTCGGATTAGGTGTCAACATTCCCCCCCTTAATCTGAAGGGATGTTGGTGAGTCCAAGCATCGTTTTGAA
>APFE031321934.1:0-10702 GCA_000404065.3 Pinus taeda
TTTCTCATACTCGCAGAACCACTCTCTATGAGGAGTGAAGTGAAAGGATGCACCTGAGTCAATCAACCATGCCTCATGATCAACATGTGTACTTGAAGAAGCCAAGTACACATCCCCACCTTCTTCTGAGGTGGTTTTTGCCTCTGCAGAAGGAACATCATCAGATCCTTTTCCTTTATTAGGAGCTTTAGATTTACACTCCCTTCTGAAGTGCCCTTCCTTTCCGCATTTCCAGCACACCACCTTTGTAGGTTTTCCTGGAGATTTAGATCTCCCACTCGATGACTTATTTTTGTTTCTATTCTGGGACCGTCCTCGTATAGACAAGGCATCACCATTCTGGTTGTCCATATTTTTCCGTCTCATCTCCTCCGTCAGCAAGGCTGAGACTTTTTCATCAAACTGCAAAGCAGTTGCATTGCTACCTATTGCAATAACCAGACTATCCCACGAATCTGGTAGAGAACACAACAAACTGATGCACTTATCTTCATCTAAAATTTTAATAGCAATAGATGATAACTCACTTACCACAGTATTAAACGCATTCATATGATCTGTCACCGAGTCTTCATCTTTCATCCTCAGGTTATACAGCTTTTTCCGCAGGAACAGTTTATTCACCAGAGACTTAGATTGGTACAAAGTCCCTAACTTGTCCCACAAAGCCTTCGCTGTAGCTTCCCTTGATACATTCAACAATACTGAATCTGAGACACACAATCGTATTATTCTCTTTGCCTTCCGATCCAACTTCTTCCATCCTTCATCGGTCACTCCCGTTGGTTTAGTACCCGGATCTACCACGATCCACTAATCTTTATCTACCAACAGATCCGTCATCTTGAGTTTCCACAACTCAAAACTCTGACCATTGAACTTCTCAATCTCTATCTTTCCGCTCCTCGCCATCTTCTTTGGCCACTAGAATCGATCTCACAGATCTCCCACTGAACAGGGTCTACCACAGGCCCGAGCGAAACCCCTCAGCAACAAAGGCGTCCCCTTGAAGCCAAAACAGCTCTGATACCAAAATGTAGGTTTTAACCCCGTACAGAAATTACCTGCATACGAATTCTAAATCACTGGAAAAATAAAAATGCGAGATCATAACACATAAAACACATATACACAGAGATTTCCCACTGGATCTCAAAACCGAGACTACCGGCTTGATTTTTCATTATGTTCCTTTCAATGTTACAATACATATTTATACATGCCGAAGCATCCAATACCATGGACTAAAAAACCATCACGTCCAATACCATGGACCAAAAAACCATTGATCCAATACCATGGACCGACCATCGCGTCAAAAAAACATGTGCGAAAATCATGCACAAAACCATAGGTGGGTTCGCCCAACCCAACATAGGGTCCAAAACCAAAATTTTCCAGGGCGCTGCCCCGGACCCCATAAAGTGGGGTTACGGGTACCCCTCAAAACCCCTGTTAACTATGTGGAAAGAATATAACACAACCCAACAATATTGTGTTCAACTGAGAAGGTATAGAAGGGACCATGTTTATCCATGGGGTAAGTGGGAAATCCAAAGTGATCTGCGCGATGAATCAACACTCCCTGAATAATCAAGGCCCTACACAAAAGAAGCTAACCAAGACAGAGAAGCCGGAGTTCAACTAGTGTTTCGCCAAGTGTTGTAGCTACTACAACACCCACCAAAATTTTGTCTTACATTCAAATTTTGGAGCCTTCCTTGGTCCTTCCATTGTTCTTGCAAATATTAGAGCTCATTTCATGAGTTTTCTCAAAGTTCTTTGGTCCCTTTTGCATGTTGGATTAATTATCATCTTTTGGCATGTTTGATTGACATAAAATGTTTGCAAGCATTTTTTGATGGCTCCAAAGGTCAATCTTTGTGTATATGACTTGTCCCAACCATGTAAACATTTGTCGCATCCATACCCAAAGTCTTGAGAATTGTCGCACAAGTTTCGTCACGGTCATCCTAAAGCCTATCTTAAGTGTCGCACTTGTTGTATCTTGTCATGAGGCAATCACATGGAGGGAAATTATTTGTTTATGTGTTCCAATTATCTATGTTTTCGTGTCATAAAATTATGTGAAGTGTGGGATCACATTCAAGGTTCATGATAGTTCATCACCCCTCCCGCACTTAGCCATTTTCAGAAAATCTTCCTGACCGAGAAAATTAGCTTCACCAGGCCCCGACTGAACTGCGTACTGCATAGTCTCAGCCCTCTAGGCTATGACTCTGCTACTTGGAAATGCATAGTGTGTAATCCTTGTCCTCCAGGGTTGTTTCTCTACACAATTCCTGAGTCCAGCTCCCAATCTTGACCTCCATAATTGCTCAGGTGTGTCTCCCAAACAGCCTTGAACTGTGCACTTTGCATCTTCAACCCTCAATCCTTTTCCTTCTTTGCTATAATTGTGCATTGTGCAGAACCCCATCCTCCCTTGGCCTCCAAAAATGCATAGATTCTTCCTCTAGTGTCCTTTCCCTCAACCGAACCCCATTGCCTCCATAAACTACACAATTGTTTCCTTCAAGCCTCCCTGAGTTGTGCATTTCGCAGTCTTAGAGCTCAATCTCTCCCCATATTTGTTGGAACTGCATAATGCATAGTCACTGGGCCCCTCTCCCCAGTCTGGGACCTATCCCGGGTTCATTTCATGGATAAGAATGCATCATCTTAGACTAGGGGTTTTTGGATTGATGTCGTCCCGTCATGAGTGAATTGCAAGAACAGGTACACTATCAAGTCATGGCAAGATGATGAAGAAGCAAAAGAAAGAGGGAAGCATGTTGAAAGACTCTCTTGCAGTTGAACTCACAAGTGGATCAATCAAGAGGAAAAAAGGGACACAAGTTTGCAACTACCATCCAAGACTAAAGATCATTCAAGACTTTGCATCACCAAGCCATGCGGAGGGGAAGAGAAAGCACATCCAAGAAGACAGCCAACACTCAGCAACAACAGTGACTTAACATTGCCACATCACCAAGCAGTCCATGTCAGCAATTTCATGCCCATGTCATGTCATGAGTGGCCATATGCCAAGTCATTATTTTGAACCATATGTATTGTCTTCAAATGTATTGTAAAGTGGAAGTCCAAAGGACACACATGAATATGAAGAGTCATGTAAGTTGAAAAGTCATAGGAATTTGAATAGTCATGAGGGTAGTAAAAGAGTTACAAGGGGGAATCATCACCTCTTGGTTATGTATACCCCCTCATTGTATGAGAAAAGGACTTTTCACCTTGGCTCCTCCCACAAGGCATTAGAGAGATCAACTAGTTCTTTGAGGAGCAAGGAGTGGCTCCAATGTCCCACTATTGGGGCTAGTGATGTACATTGTAAACATGTGTCTTGGAACTTTTTCTTAATAACAAAATCCTTTTATTTCCATCACGTTCTTCATGCATGGACTATGAACGTTTGTAAGATTATTTTGTGGATGTTTTTATTTCATGTTTTCTTTCACATGTACTAATATAGTTGAACTATTTCGGTTATTTTAGTGCTTATCTTATTGAGAATGTGTTGTAATAGTTGTTATTTTTGTCCCATACTTGTGGAATATTCTGCGAGATACTAGACAGATCCTTCCTTGTTTGTTGGTTGTAACGATTGTCACATCCATTGTGGACTATTCCGCTGGATGTTAGATGGATCCTTCTGGTTCATGTGTGTCTCTTCCGGGGTGGTATTATTACCTCTCACTTAGGGGCTCACTTTTCTTCCCCCTAGCAATAGAAGAACCTTGAAATAGTTTCAACTGCACACTCACCAGGCACACCTCCCTTGCTTTCCGAAGACACCATTGCATCACTCTCTTGTGTTGATAGCTAGACCCAAGGAAAACCTTTAAGGATTTGGCAACCAAGCCTTTATATTGGATGGGACTACTACACCAAATGGTGTGAGGTCTGATCCCCTGAATGTTTGCAAGTCCAACACTATCAACACTACCTTTCCTATATCTATAAGTCTAGAGGTTGAGATTTTAAAATACAATGTAGTTGAAGACTTGAAGAAAATTAAGGCAAAAAATTCAATGGTGGATCTTTGTGAAATTTCTCAATATAAAAAATTCTTGCTAAAAAAAATTAAAGGAGGAAAAAACTCAAACTATAGCCCCTACCCATTCTATAAATAGAATAGATTCAAGTGACTATCACAAGTCAACGATAAATATTTGATAGGGAGGAAATCCAAGTCATTAACACCTCCATTCTTGTTAACTTTTGAGATATTCAACTACAATGTTCATAATTTTTTGGTTGATTTAGGAGAATGTCATGCCTTACTATGTTTGTAAAAACTTGAATGCAACACCCACCGAGTCTCAAACCCATATAATTAAGCTAGACAAAATAGAGGTTAAGATTATTTGAGAGACGAAAAATGTTTTGGTTAGAGTTCCTTAAAACCCCAAAATTCATCAAGGCATTGATATTGTTGTTGTAAATATTTCCAAATCTTATGGTCTTCTTCTCAGAAGAGACTGATCATAAAATCTACAAGGTCATGTTGCCTTAGAGGTATCTCACTTGTGGTTACCCTAGAATGTGCACATAACAAAATAAGGATTGAGAGAGAGTATATGAAAGACATTGTGGATAATATAGAGTCAAAAAATGAACCCTCATCATTCGAATACCCAATCTTGGGTTACTGCTCACTTGATCATGACTTTGGAAATTTCATAGCTCTTACATCTGGAATAAAAAGCATGTAGAGGTCTGATCTAATTTTGCAAAAAGATGGAATTTTATTAGAAAATCTAACCTTTATTGTACATATTATAAATAAATTTTCAGTAGGAAATCCAAAAAACTAAGAAATATGTAAAAATCAATAAGATAAAACATAACATAATAGCACTCCTAATATTTACACATTATTTTTTTATGGCTTTAAATCTTAAGAGGGGGTGGGAGCCAAACGTTTTTTCATGGACTCAAATGGAAAAAAAAGTTTTGTTATCTTGTGGATTAGAATTTGATTGTACAAATAACACAATCGAGTATGAATATTAGGTTCAAGGCCTCAAACAAGCTATTAATTTCATTATTAAACAACCTAAAGTTTTGGGGGATTCTAAAATCATAGTTAGGTAGGTTAGGAATTCAAACAATTTCACTTCACCGCACCTCAAGAACCATTGACAAGAAGTGTATAGACTCATTGAGGACTTTTCTTCTTTCAACATCATTACTATTCCCCAATCTCAAAATATGTTAGCTAAATTTTTGGCTAAAACTACCTCTATGTTGTCCCTATTAAAAGACTTTGAAGTGACCATATTTTCCATTGAACTATTATGTAAACCCTCTCTCCCTAATAATATAACCAATTGGAGAGTAATTCAAGGAGATAAAAGGGATTGGAATTCCTCACCAATGGAGAAGATCTTAGAGACCTCGTCATTGATGATGATGAATTTTAGGCTACCATATAAGGTGATGGAACTCATATTTCATAAGGTAGGGGTGTTGAAACTATAGTTATGCCAAAACTACATACCATGCTTAAAGGGTGATCAATCTTGAAAGCCTTTCTGATTTATCGGATAGGTTCAAAGTTTACTAAATATTAAAATTAGTGGCTCTATTTTAAGTTATGAGATAGTAAATTTAGGTACCACAAAAAAATCCATAACTATTAATCTTAGCAAATCACTATATGAGAAAGAAAGGAGCGCTTATCTCAATTTGTTCAAAGAACACCAAGGCATTTTTGCATGGACTTATCAAGATCTTAAAACTTGTGACATATGCATCATCAACATACCATACCATTAAATGATGATGTTAAACCAATTTAGCAAAACTTATGAAAGTTACATCCTTCATTTATACCCTTAATTTAGAAGGAACTTAAGAAACTTCTAGATGTCTAATCTATATTTAAGGTGAAACACTTTGCTTGGGTGGAAAACTTAGTCTTGATGAAGAAGAAGACGAGGGAAATATTCCTTTGAGTGGATTTTTTAAATCTAAACAAAGCCTTGGAAAAAGATAACTATCCAATTCCACCCATGGAATAACTCTTACAAATGGTCTCCAAATTTGAGATGTTCTCACTTCTAAATGGATTCTCAAGCTATAACCAAGTGATAGTAATGGAGGAGGATTCACTTAAAACCACCTTTTGCACTAAGTGGGACACTTTCGCATACAAATGAATGCATTTCAATTTAATCAATGCCAGTGCTACCTTTTGTGAGTTATGGATGTTGTTTTTAGGGGCCTGATAGATAAGAGTGTAGTAGTATATCCATATGACATGATTGTATATTCAAAAAATAGTGATGACCATATTCTTCATCTCAATTACATTTTTGAAAGGTGTATAAATAATGAGATCTCCCACAACCTAAAGAAGACCATTTTTGGTGTGACTTAAGGAAAGCTCTTGGGTCACATTATATCAAAATATGGGATAACCATTGACCAGAGAATTTGAGAGTGATTTCCCAATTTTCTTTCCCTTGCAATAAAAATGCAATGTAGTCTTTCTTAGGGAAGATCAACTTTGTTAGAAAATTCATACCAGATATAACAAAAACATCAAGTCCTTACAAAAATATATTTGTAAAGACAAAGATTTTAAGAGGAATAAGGAAGAAAAGGAAGCATGTGATAAAATTAATATTGAAATTTCCTAAGATCTTATCTTGCATAGTCTTGATTTCAACCAAGATTTCTTTCTTTATACTTTCACTACTAAGTAGTCACTTGTGGCTATCCTAACTGAAAAGGATCATGGTAATAATGAAGCTCTTATCTCCTTCATGAGCTCTAACTTACAAGGAGAAAAGCTTAACTACCCTACTATTGATAAATAGGCCTATGTAGTGTATATGTTCGTTAAACATTTTATATTATGCATACTAAAAATCATGCTAAGGTCATGGTGCATCTTGTTATTGTATGCACACTTTTCACCCAACATGAACTATGAGAGAGAAAATAAAAATGGATGACTATTATCCAATAATTTGACCTTAAGATTAAACCTAATAGTATAGTAAGGATTCAACCATTGTGTGAGTTGGTTGTTAAGCCACATGCCCCTTCAAATCCAGAATAAGGATGGGAGAACAACCTTTATGTTTTCTCCAAAGACACTTTGTCCCAATAGTTGTTGACTCTTGGTATGATGATCTATATTATTTTTTGCATCATGGCATATACCCCAACCTTTCAAATGTTAAGGAAACGAGGGTATTACATTTGAAATCTACTCAATATTAGTTGATAATCTTAGTTTTATTCCAAAAAAAAATTATAACAGAATATTATTGAGATGCCTGCAAAGAGATGATTCTAAGAAGTTACTAAAAGATCTCCATGATAGCCCTCCAACCAACCATTATGTAGGAGAAAACACTACCAATAAAATCCTAAGGGAAGCTTATTATAGGCCAACTTTATTTAGAGATGCTCATGTGTATTTCAAAAATATGCATGACATGTCAATTAAGTGTGGGGAGGGAAAATAAAGCATCTATCACATTGTTTCTTGTAACCATCACTAGACCTTTTGAATAATGGGAATAGATATCGTAAGTATAATCAACCCTCACTCTTCAAAACGACACAGATATATTATGAAAGCAGCATATAAATTTACCTAATGGTATGAATCGATTCCCCTTACCCATGTGAATGAAAAAGTAAGCATTGACTTTCTAGAACATTTAACTATGAGGTTTGGGGTACCAAGTATGATTGTTTTTCAGAAGGTTGCTTACTTCCCCTCCATTATGTTAATTGAATTTTCATTTGATAAACGAATTATATTGAGATATTATATTAATTATTATCTATAGGGAAATGGTGTATTTGAGTCTATTAATAGGAACTTAATTCATATCCTAAGAAATTGTTGTTGAAAACCATAAAAATTGGCATAGTGCTTTGCATAATGCACTATGGGTTGACAAAGTAAATCCCAAGGAAACCTGGGTCACTTCTCCAAATTTCCTTGTGTATGGTCATGAATAAATATTACCAATGAACATTTTTAGGCTTTAAACTTATACAATTAATTGTTGCAAATAGATGCTTAATAAAATAGAAAAGATGCAATGGCAAACACTCACATTAACATAGAGATTTTACCCTAGAAACCCAAACCAGGAAAACTAGAAATATTTTCTATTATATTCATCTTTACAGTATTACAATTCGCCAGATATATCCCACGACATCCATAAACCACCAATCCATTTACCACGTATTAGAATACCACCATAGTTCCTTAACTGAAAGTACAAAACCATGGCCCAAACCACCATGCTCCAAAAAACTACTAAAAGAGAAAATCATGTGTCAAAAACTACCAAAAACATATGCAAAAATCTACCCATTTTTTTCTCAAAGGCATTGCCTTTGAACCCCCACGTAGTGGGGATTTTTTTCCCCATGCAAACCCCTTGAAAAGGGGAGGCTTTGTCTCCTAGTTATGCCTAATGCAATGTACAGCGTTATGGGTATTTATGCAAAGAATATAACACATACCCAACAACATCTACCTTCCATCCCTACAATTATCCCATGCCTCAAGAGGTCAGCTTCTCTCGACCTTACAATAACAAATTGGTACACTTCTCATGATGGAGGAGCAAAGGGAGAAAGCCAAGAAGAAATTCACATCACAACAATAGTTAGTCAAAATATGGTTAGATAGACATAAGGTTGGTGATAAAAATTCAACAGTGATTTGGTTCTAAAATGGGACAAAGTAAATCAACCTAACAAAAAGAGTTCTAAATTTTAGAACTTATGGCTTGGTCCTTACCAAATAGATGAAAATGTTAGGGTTGGCACCTAATGGTTACAAGGCTTGGGGTGTGAACTGAATTCCCTTCTTATCAATGGTTAGATCCTCAAGTGATACTTCATGTAGATACTTTAATGAGTAACTTGTCCCGTAGAACATTTACTTTGTTTCCTTGAATTTCGATAAAAAACTTTGTTGTTCCTTTCCTATTTCACAAATATTTTGTAAGGTTTCATGGTTGTGATAATTTTGATGGGAATGTTGAGTTTTCAACTTTTGGTGAAATACAATTGTCAGTTTTTGATAACATATCTTATAAGTTTTGTGTCAAATATAAAGTGAATTAACTTTGAATAAAATTAACAGTTGAGAGGTATTTATAGTGCTTTATATATGTGATATGGGAAAAGTATAGTGTTTCCTTTATATGGAGGAAATATCTAAAAATTAAGAGACAATTGAATGTAAAAAACATGATCCATATGATGAAATAATGTTGATGAATGTCTTTCTTCTATTATATATGGATAAAGCTCCAAGAATCTTAAGTTCATATTTACTCCTTCATTAACAAATACCATACTCAAAGGTTCAATTTGTGTTCTATTTAAACTCCTCATCTTGGATTAGAAATGAAAAAGAATAAAAGGGTTGAAGAGATGATAATTAAAGTGGAACATATATGTTGATGAGGGAATGTAGATATATCTACTGGTACTACAAGTGTTAGTTGGAATTGGAGAAAGGTCTGTGGTATTGAGGTAACTTTTTTAGGGCTATAGACACTTGCTAATAGTGGAGAAACACTAAAAGGGAAATTGACACACTTAGAGACTACAATAAATACCATCTTACCATGAGTAAGATTTGATTCAGTTTATTTTTAAAAGTATGCATCATTAGAAAATGGTATGAAGGTTAGATAATCATACAAATCCCTATGATAAAGTGAGCTATCATTTTAAATCACATAGATATGGATATATAAATAACTCTTGTATTATGATTTTGTACAAAGTTTATTTACTGGAAATTGATTTGGTTATTCTCTAAAAGTGTGCTCATAAATGTTGGCTTCATCTAGTGAATCACAATATATTGAGTACACAATACACCCTTGAATTTTTTTAAATTTTTGGATATCACTTTATTTTGAACACATTAGCATTGTCCTATTTTCCTATTTCATAGACTACATATCTATTTCCTTTAAGGACTTGACACAGTTTTGTTTCTTTTTTGCATCTTAGATTGGAAAAAACAGAATTTTCCAAGAATTCATAGAACTCTAAAAATATCATATACCACTTGGAAAGAAGAAAAAATCCAAAAATATGGAGGAGCAAGATCCCAAAATTTTATCCTAATGCCAATGGCCTTATCAAGGTTAAAACCAATGAAGTAAGGAGACCACATTCCCAAAGTGTCAATCTTGAAAAATCTTCAAAAGGAAATATTGATGACTCATCAAATGTAAAGGGAAAAAGAAACAGTTGTAGATAGTTGATCTATGGTGAGTGTTTGATCCATATTTATGAAGGAATTAAATGAAATACAGATTCAAACCAAACAACATAGATACAGTGAAACAAAATTTCAATTAATAAAATTGAAACTATTGAAACGGTTTACATATATAAGAGAAACAAACTAGCTCGGGCAATGGTAGCTTATCTCTGAGAAGAGATGTGACAGCAACATCTCTTCTTAATTGTGTTACAATGAGGCTTGAAGGCATTTTTATTATTGAGAAACAATGTAAAACCCTAAACATCCAAAAACCTAACCCTAAGAGATGAAGCGCCAAAATTTTGTGGGCCCCGTTAGTTGGTGCATCAACTTTTCGAGGTCATAACTTTGGCATATGATATTTGTTTGACGTGTATGATACCTCATTGGAAATATCTATCTTGG
>APFE031321935.1:0-19698 GCA_000404065.3 Pinus taeda
TAATTCTCTGAAGATTTACAGTAGAAGAGGAGCAGAATAGATATCAAAATATTTCTTACATCCAATGTCCAACCCCTGCTAACAAACGCGAGGGGGAATATATAGAAGTCTATTACAAAATATCTTAGGTATTGAGTCATCTGAGAGGGAAAATATCTTCATTAACTCGTACAGAGATTGCAGATGAAAAGTTATTACAATCTTTAATGAACTTTAAAGGCTCTTAACTCCTGTCAGAACAATTTTGACCTTTGGAGCTCATGGAGTCGGTTGAGCGCTTTGTTATAACTGCTGAATGACGTGTTTGTGCAGCTGTGTTTTCCTGTAGCTTCTCGGCCCTGTCACCTATGACTGCTCGTGTTGCTGTGGTGGCCAAATTCTTGTGCTGAGTTGGCTCAGCCTCTTTCTGCATACCTGCTGATGTGTCTTTATCTTCCTGTGTATGAAAATTTAAATATTTTCAAAAAGTAACAACATAGTTACTGACTTTGATTTAACAGTAACTGTATCAAATTTTCCCACACATCTGGTGTAGGCAATTGGTGCCTCAAAATTGACCCCATGGTCTCATCGGCCTCTGTATATTTGTAAAAATGAGGAGGCTCATCAAACAAATGTCTAATCTCATTCATAATAAAAAATAGATTTTCTACCCTGTTGAAGAGGGTCTGCCCTGTTATTGGTCCTGTTTCTGTTGATGAACTTGCTACCTCTGAAAATTGATTTGCTGCAAAAGTGTTTACTCTCTTAGCATATATCTCATGTGAGAGTAACTTTCCTGATGGCTCCAGCAGGCTAGGCAGACCCCTATTTTGCAATGCCATAAACCTGTTCTGGAATTTGGTGATGTCTGCTTGCATGTCCTGTGTTCTTCTTTCCAGGGTTTGAATCAGGTTTCTCAATGTCAGGACCCTTTTTATCAGTGAGATGGTCTCTGTCCTATTTCCAATTCCCATTTTTATGAGCTGGGAGCTTGTTCTGTAGTTTAGCACATTTATCATTCTATTGGCAAACTCAGGCATACTACCTAGAGATGCCCTTGCTCGTTGTATCTCTCTATGTGCTTTTCCAATGAGTGTAATTTGCTCAGGGATGGCCTCAATATACTCCCACTGATCTGTAATTGACTGGCCAATATGGCCCCATACGACCCTTTTGAGCTCAGATGTGACTTTGTCTAGTGTGAGCTCTTTCTCTAACTCAGTTATCCTTTTCTTGAGGGCCTTTACCTCCCTCTCTCTTTCAGCCACATTCTGCTTGGACTTGTCATATTTTTCATTTATTTTTGCCAGACTGTCCTGGGCTTGACTTAGCTCTGACATCTGAGACTCCAAGACTTGTATTTCATTTCTCAGCTTTTGCATATCAAGGCTTTCAGCCTGCTCTGTTGTAGGTGCTGAGGTGGATGGAGCTGCTTGTTGTTCCTGTTGGCTGGGAGGGGCAGTGGTTTGAGGGATTTCCTCAAGATTTATTGTTTGTGGAGGAGGTTGTGAGGTTTGCCCCACCTCCTTTTGCTGTAATGCTGCCTGCAAGGTAGCCTCTGATTCCTGCAGCTTTTCTTGAGTATGGATGAGCTCCTTGTATAATGTCATGAGCATAGCAGCTGCATCCTTCTCTTGCCTGAGCTGGGCAACCTCTTCTATTTGAGGATGAAGAGTTGCTGGGATCTTTATCATTTTTCTTAATGCTGCCATATCGGCATCCCTCAGCTTCAGAATCTCCTGCACTCCCTTAACATCTTTAGGATAATGCCCAAGTTCTATTATAATTTCCTCTAGTGTTTTGATCCTATTGTCTTTAGCTTGAGAGGAAGCCCTTTCTAGCTCAAGCTGTGCAGCGGTGTTATTTAGGCTATTTTGCAGCCTATAGTTCACTAGGGTCTTATCTACCAATGTGGCATAGACCATCTCACCCGTTTGTTTGTGCAACTCTATCTGATCCATTGGGTGGATGTCTTTTGAAAGGACCTCCAGGTTGGTCCTGATATAATCTGCAGCTGATTGTGGTTGCTGCACTGTTGGTGTAAAATGGCTCATGATCATTTTTCCTTCATGTGCATCATATGCAGACATGAGCCTTTGCTGGTTTGTAGGAGCCATTTTCAATAGGTGATTGTAAAGTTGCAGTTTTAATGGTTCATTTCTACTCTTGATGTCTTTAAACTGTTGCTTGATGCTTTTCTCACCCTCCCTCCTTTGTCCTGAGGAGCTCACTTCTCCTACTGCTGCCCTGTCTTGCTCCTGTTGGAAGGAGCTGGCTGAGGCCTCCATGCTGGGCAAACCTATTCCTGAAGTCTGCCCCATTGGCATTTCTTCTTCAGAGAAGGATTTAGTCTTTGCCTCTTCTCCCCTTGAGTTGGTGATGCAGTAAGGGGAGTTTCCCTATCTCTTTTTCTGTTCACGTCCTCCCTTTGAGGGGTTTGGAGGACGGAAGAGTCAATCCTTGAATCTTGTCTTGGGGGTGCCATTTGTGCTGCTACTGCTGTGTGGCCATTGGGGCCTCTGTTGTCTGTTCCCCCTATACCTGTTTCTCTTTTTGTTGTTGTACCTGTTGGGGTGGCTGCACCTATTCCTATTCTGCCTGTTGCTCTTCCATGTCCTTCTCCTTGCCTTTGCTCTGAGCTTGGCATGTGGTTTGGACTGCCTCTTGATGTGCTATAGATGATGAGGCAACTGCTCCTGCTTGAGGCTTTGGCAGAGCGAATACCTGTGGAGGAGATTCCAAGTCAGCCATTTTCAGAAGATGCCTTCTAGCTCTTTCATTCAGTTCTTCTTGTGTGACTGGTTCCTCCAGTGTGCCCCTTTTCCATTTTGGTTGGCTGGCAAATTTTTCAATGTGGGGCAAGCTCACATGGTCATAGCTAGAGAGCTTATATTTTAGCCTTCTGAATGATATGGAATGATTAGGGTCATAGGGCTTCCAAAGGAAGCTAGTTTTCAGGCCAAGGCATTCTAGCTTTCTATCAGCTTCTTTCCAACCTTCCCTTTTGTTCAAGACAAGGTGGCCCAGTTGATTTTTTACCTTTAGCTGTGCTTTCTTGCCCTTGCCTGCAAAGTGTACCACATCAACATTCCCAAATTTCCTGAAATATTGAAGGGCAAATAGTCTCATAGGCACATACTTGGGCAATCTGTATGGGTGTAACTCACACCCATATATTCTGATTATGGTGTAGTGTTGGTAAAAGTACCAATCCCCTATGCTGTACACCTTGGATAACTGCAGGATCCTCTGCATCTCATCAGTCAAACTTGGAGGAGGCGAGCTTAGGAATAAAGACATGGCTGGGTGGATGAAGAGGTCTATGAAGTCATAGTAGGCATATGGAGAGTAGGTCCTGCTATGAAACACTGAGGTCCAGTACACCACTGACCTTGGATTGCCTTCTACATCTGTTCTCTTAACATCAAAGGAGAACTTCTCATGTTGATAATATAGAATGAGGTGGTAGATGTAGGAGGTGTATCTGAACAGCTTCTCTCTTGACAGGTTCAAGAACTTCTCATGCATCTTATCTGAAATGTATGTGGCATAGTCATAATAGATTGGACTCTTGCCAGGGGAAAACATAGTCATCATTACTAGTACAGTTTCATCAATAAATTCAAGTGACTTGTACCCCAAAATGGAACTGACCATGTATGCAAGATCTACACCCAGTTGATTGAGGTAGCCATCAAAAATAGGAGGGTGCAGCACAGTGTCAGAGTTTGTAATGAACAATTGGTTGAGCTTTAGGATTTGTGCATCTGTTAGCATCTTGGCTCCTTGGTTTATTAAATCCAATAGAGACAAGGGAACCAATTTCTTCTGAGTCTTGAACTGAAGCATTTCTCTAATGGCCTCAGGGGTCATGTAAAATACCACTGAGCCTGAAGGGTCCAGCACAGCTCTTTGCATGGGGTCATAGCAGACAGCACACAGATGAATCAGGTCAGGGAATTGGTTGACTTGAGGGAGCCTGAAAATTGGGAGGAAGGAATCCCAAATGCCTAGTATGTCTGTCCCATCCTTATGTTTGTCCTTAAGCTCATTCAGCAGATGGATGTGGAACTTGCTTTTTGATGAGGAGTCCTCTGAGATTTGGTAGTCCAAGTCTGCCAAATCCTGCCACTCCAATTGTCTCTGAGGGGTATTTAAGGGAGCAACATTGAGGGCAACTGGTGCAACTGGAGTCTCCATGGCTACCTAGACTTGGTTTGTAAGTAAACTGTTGCTTCTTTTAGACTGAAAAAATAGGAAAGAACACTATCTGAGTGAGGTGGTATTTGAAAACTGAAGGGTAACAGGGTGAATTACAACAATTGAAATACTGTTTTAGTCACTTGGGAAGGCAAATTTCTAGTTTCCAACAGACCTTTCTCAATAATTGAATGCAGGTTCCTGGTTTTAGCTCACGATTGCGCGCACAAAAATGTAGGTTTTCAGTGAAAATTCAGTCTAAAGGGCTTGGCCAGTGAATTTCGACCGTTAAACATCTGAGTGGGAACTGGGTACAGAGAATTCTCCAGTGAATTTAAGCGTTTCTGTGCTCCAAGTGATTTTTATTATTTATAGAGAAAAACTAGGTTTCAAAGAAGTTTGCATGGACAAATACCTGGTAAATCGATGGCCTGGGTTGGGAAAGCAGTTGGGTAGGCGCACCAGAGATCTCCTGGTTGTTTTGAGCAGGTTGGTGAAGAAATGGTCGTAAAAACGCATGCAGAGCGCGCAACAATGTTTTTTGCAAAAAGTGCAAACAACGCGCAAAATTTTGACAAAATATGGTTTTTTCGGGTCATTGGCGCCTTTTTTAAATGACGTCAGCATGACGTCAGCAGGTGGGTCAGGGTGGGGTGACGTGGCGGACTGTGAGTGGTCCACGGTGGTGGTGAACTGGCGGACAGGTGGACTAGTGGTGAGCGGGGTGCGTGGTCGTGGCGCTGACGCAGGCGGTGAGGGGGCGGTGACGTCGGCAGACAGGTGGCGCGATATCGGGCCACCTCCTATACGGCGAGGAATCTGTCAGAGGGGGCTCCGATGGAGTTTGGAGGCAACGCGTGGACCCTGCATGACATCAGCGTCTGACAGATATCAGATGATATCTATCGGACGTCGGGGCCGCTCCGAAATTCGCGTCGACCGTTGGATTAAAAGAGTTGGATCAGACGGCTATGGGGCCACGGATCTGCACGTACGATACGGCATCAGGGCGGGGATTAAAATATTGTTTTTCGTGGTATTCGCGCCCGGCAGGACCCTTAGGAATTTTAATAGTTTTCAATGTTTTTCAATGTATTTCCTCGTTAAATCACATATAGTCGAAAAACTTTGGGTTAAGGCGAAAAATAAGGTTTTTCAATGATTTTTCGCAAAATCGCTCAAGGCATCAAAACTTAGGATAAGCGGGTTTTCTATGGACTTTCATGCAAAAGTGGAAATGGGTCCGGACCTTAGGATAAGGTGGGGAAAGTGGGTTTTTATGCATTTTTGTTCTTTAGAGCGGGTATAAGGGTAAAAAAGGGCTTTTTCAAGGGTTTTTAGGGCAAAATGAAGGGTTGACTGGGCCAATGGGTTCTGGGGAGATAAAAGGTTAGGCTTGGGTTCTTGAGCTAACCAGGTGTTAATTCAATTCCCTAGTAGTGAAACATATGGCTATAATGCCAAGGGGGGGATATTTATAGAATACTTAGGGTTTAGACACCATGGTGTTATAGTAGTAGGGAAAGGGTAACATAGGGAGTTAAATAATACAAGTTAGAGGTCAATATGGAGGGGAAGAATGAATGAGGAGAGGTATTACTAAGTTTTCTTGAAAACAACTTAGTTTAAAGAGTAGATCAAAATGAAAAGAAATTTACACAAGAAATGTGGCTTTTAAAGGCAATAAGGACCAACATAACCTTGAATTCTTTCATAATCACAGCTGGTGAAGGGATGTTAGTAATGAGTGATAAACAAAGGGAAAAAGGGAAGTTAGACATGCTCTATTGTGTTGTTTTCCTTGTATTTGGTTAGCAAAATCCAGCTTGGAAGGGACACCACTTCTGCAAACCCATCTACCTACCCAACTATTTAGCCTAGCATTTTTTGTTTCTTCTTAGAGGGTGCACTTGGACTTGCAGACCCTTTATGTGCCTTTTCTTTTCCATTGGCTTTTCCTTAGATTTCCTATCTAGCGCTACCCTTATTTCTTCCAAGGCCCCAGATTAAGCAGTTGGGAACCTTAGTTTCTCTGCCTAACTACTGATCTGCCAAGATTAAACAGTTTGGACAGATTTCTTTCTCTATTCTACAACAAACAATTGAAACATGGCATGATCCATATTAGGCTGTTGGACCATCCATCAAAATTTAATAGACATGAAGGCATGTACACACCTTGCCTTTCCTTGAAAATATGGGATCTTTGTACCATCAAAGCAGAGCATATTTGGCATTTGACTTTGCCAATCATGAAATATGAAACCTATTGGTATAGGTATCCAACAGTATCTATACTAGGACCAGATAGAAATTAGGATATATGGATGCCAACTAACTCCCTACAAGCTGCCAAAATACCTCCCCATGAGGATATTTGCATTAGAGTATTTCAAGAAAAATATAAACTCTAATGAGGTTAATTTCCTTTCAGCTAGGAAGAAGACCCAGTTTAAAATCAAAAACCAATTGGGCCCTTTTATTTGTAATAATAGGGAAGCTAGACAAGAGCCAGACAAAATCTTACATCAGATGAACTTCAAAAGCAGTTTTATGTGTCAGTATGACACCAATGGAGTCATAAATAAACTAAGGCTCAAATTCAAGATAAGTCATTTCATACATGATCCCAGGCCATACACTGAAAGATATGCCAACCAGTCAGAATGGTTGAAGAATACTTTAATAAATGTGGAGCGTTCTTTAATAGATGTGGAAAAGAAAATTGATACTAGTTCCTCTCTACAGGTTCCAACCCTACAAGAACAGATGACTATTACTCCCATTCTACAGACTCCAGCTAATGAGGACAGAAATGTGAAAAGAACAATGGAAGAAGGTTCTAGCTCTGGGATAGATACTACAGATGACAGGTTTGAGATCAGATACAAGAAGAGGCCCAAGCGTGATCCTGTAACTCATCAAGAAGAAACCATTGAGACAATGGAAATCACTGTCACTGACATAATGGTTGGGAGGAGTAAAGGCCCAACAGTTTCAGAGGAAACTCACCAGCCTTCTACTTCAAACACTCAACTTATTGAAAAACAACTTATCATTGAAGTCTCTTCATCTAGCAAGCCTGTGGATAAAGAGACAGATATAAAAGAGAAGTACAAGGAAATCAAGTTGAGGAATGAGCCATTAAAGGCTGAAACTTATGCCCAGTACTTCAAACAAAAAACCTGCAAATCAAAACAAATTAATGTCAGCCTTTGACATTAAAATAGGTAACATTAAAATGACATTCATGCAGCCTACAGTCCAGCAACCTAAATCATCAGCAGATTATAGGAAAACAGATTTTGAAGTTTTGGCTAGGGATGTTCACCCTATTGACAAAATTGAGTTCCATAAATAGGCCCATGAAATGATTTATTCCACCATGAAATATAAAGCAATGACTGTGCACAAACTTCAAAGCTCACTGGATAACATCACAACACATCTTAAGCTAGAAAAGGCATCCTCACAGGCCAAGGAAAACAAAATCAAGTCACTAGAAGACTTGGTGATTGAAATTGGGTATAATCCCAATGATGTGAAAGCTGCAGAAAAAATGATAAAAAGGAAAAACGAGGATATTGTTGCTTTGAAGAAGCAACTAAAGCTGCCTCATTCAGAACATCCACAGACCAAGGAGATCCTAGAAAGCAAAACCCAGAAGGAGGAAATGTTGGATCTTGTTCTTCAATTAAATGATCAATTAAAAGAAATGGAGAAGGAATTGGACAACTTAATACAGTTGAAACATGCCAGCCTTGAGACGACCACTGCCACTGTTATTCCTACAGTCACTATAGAATTTCTATCAATTTTGGCAGCTTCATTGGCCCCCAAAGCTCCACTAACTACAACACTTCCAGCTACAACAACATCTACATCAGCAACAGGTTCAACAACACCATCTCAGCCAAGTGATGAAGCTAGTAAACTGGTCAAAGCCATGGAGGACATGTCCATTCAGACCACTGAGATAAATAAACTCAAAGAACAGATAATAAGTCTGGAGGATGAGAAGAAATTGGCTCAAATTATGCACAAAAATGAAGTAACTCTAAAAATAAATATGAATTGCAGGAGCTGGACATAGCTGACAGAACTGGCACTATAATAGAGGTGAAAAAAGTGCTCACCAGGAGGAACTTAATGATGCAGCTAGAGGACAAATGCCAAACCATGGAGCTGGCTATAGGTAGGTTCATGATTAAGTTTGATGCTTTAAGGCAGAAAGGTTTGCCAAATCTCTTGGTAATAAATGACAGATTAATGCCACATGAAGACTACAACAGGAAAATCAGAGAAGTGGCACGACAGCAGGTCAATAGTTCATCCATGAAAGGGATGCCTACAGGAAAGGTTCTGTACCAAACATTTGAGAACCTATTTTACCTCCAACATGAGGTAAAACACCTTTTTGTAAATAAGCCCACCTTTGTAAAATACACAGAAGCAGATGAAGTTTACATGAGAATGGTAAATATTAAATTACCAGACACAGAGACTTGGGAAAAGTTAAATGACTTACTATGAAAATGAAAAGTAAAAGTAAATACAGAGGAGTAAGAAAAGCAGCAAGTCAGCCTAGTTAAAGAGTATTAGATGAAAGAGTATCAGTTAAAAGGCAAAGTGAAAGAACATTTAGCATGGAAGACAAACACAAAATGAGAAAAGGCTGCAAAAGATCTGACAACAGGGCCTAATAAATAGGTAGAGATTGCAGCAGTTGAATATATGTCTCTATCTTCTTGCATGAAGATATTTATTTTTCCTAGAATAATTCCCCAAACAGTTTGGGATATTTTCTAATGAATTTTTGTATAAATATTTCATAATTTGAAGTATAGGGGGTGGATTGCTAGACATTTCAATAGTTGTATTGATCTAAAACCTAAGGGTTCATTGTACCAATTTTTCAAGTCAGTAGACTGGACTGAGTAATAAAGAAAATACATTACAGGATTCATGTGTTGGGCCACTTCAGTGAAGTATTTTCTTTATGTCAAATTGTTATTTTATTAAGTGTTTCACAAACTTGCATGTTATCTAAATTGAATGAAATAACTGGGAATTTACTACCAAATTTGTTTAAGTACACTCTGTCTTGAATAGTTAATTATTTTAATGTTTTTTTTTGATATCCAAAGTAGGGAATCCTTCAGTGCTCCCTAGTTTCGATTGACCCATACCATTTCTTTCATTATTCGGTTTGAGGAACCTTGAATTTCTCCTCGACCCCGATTGAAAACCAGTTCACCATCCAACCTAATAGATCTGAATTTACTGATCTACCTTGCCCTGTAAACACTATCTTTAGAACTTGATCCAGTCTTATTTTCTTGACACTTGACCCCATATCCCAATGGTAAAAGACATCCCTCTACCCATCTAAGTCAGTGATTCCACTACCAAATAAAAATCAAAACCCGATCTAAGCTTAAATAACTAGCCTAAAATCAATTAACTAAAACAAAGTTAGATCACAAAGAGAGAGCCCTCTCTAAGCATTAGGAAGGCTAGATCCTGATCTCAAAATTAGGTTTGTGGTTACCTCTATCATTTCTTTCATAACAACTCTAGGGAAAGTTTAGAGTGATAACATATTTTTGACCATATTGGGGACCATTCCTCAGTTTAATAAAACTTTAATGAAATCTTAAATCTCATATTTTCCACCTTAAGGCCATTTTAGGGTTGTTAAAAGAGTTTCATTAAAAATTTAAAAATTAAAATTCTGGCTCCCAAAAGAACACACTATACCAGGGAAAATCAAGATCCAAACTTGCTACAATAGATGATGATGCTAACAGAATTTTAAGAAAACCAAAAAAAGTAGAAACTCAAGGAAGTAGTAGTCCATTAATTAAAGAAAATTCACTCCCTAAAGAGTTATCAAGTTTAGAGGATATTCAATTTGATTTATCATTTGAGCTTTCTTTGTTTAGAACCAAATCTGAAATTCAATTCATGATACTGTAATAGACCCCAATTTTATTCAATTTATTGAGTCAAAAAATGTGCCTATACATTATGATTTAGGTCAACGTGTTTTGGATACTTTTGATAAACTAGAAGCTTTAACCTCAAAATTTATAATGCATATAGACGAGGCCGAGCTTCAACAATCAATTGAATTAGCTGCCTTAACTTCTGCTACCCCTGAAATTTCTACAGAGTCTTCAAAAAATGTAAATACAACTACATTTACCACCACCTCACCTATAATATCCACTACAGTTCCTTCCCCTAAACCAGTCATTGCCCACCTTCCTCTCTAAACAAACGTCTCAAGCTCATCTAGTTATTCTACAACCATCTCAAGTCCTTCTTCAAGAACCACTACTTTTCCCCCCAGTCACACCAAAATCTCAGCCATGGCAGATAGATATGCACCTTTGGTCTTACCAGCTCAACTACATGCCATGCCCCAAGGCTATCAAAGTAAAATATTTTTGTTTGATGCTACTGGTTAGTATACTGCCCAGCATCATGTGAATAAAATGACTGACTACTTTGAATTACACGAGATTGATGAGTTTGATGTGCAAATGAGGTTATTTTCCCAAACAATAGAAGGGGATGTTAAAAAGTGGTTCAAAGGTTTACCTGCTAATCATATTGTTGAATTCGCTGCTTTCCATAGATTGTTTATTGATAGATGGGAAAGAAAGAAAAACTCTTTACAAGTATTATCTAAATATGACAACATTAGAAGAGCTCCTAATGAACCTATTCAAGACTATTGTATTAGGTTCAATAGTGTCTATAATGCAATCTCAACCAATATTAAACCTCCTCTAGACTTGGCATTAATCAAATTTCATGATGGTTTTGACACTGATATGTGTTACCAAATAAGAGAAACAAACCCTAAAACATTGGAACAGATGCAAAGTAATGTTGTTAGTGTAGAAGCCAATTTATTAGCTAAGAAAGATTGGATGAGAATTGAGAAAAGAGTCACCATTAAAGAGGAACCATCCACTTCAGATGGAAATAAAATCTTAGTGGGAAAATCAACAAGCACCCCTAATAAGAAACCCCAACTTTGGGAAAACTCTTAATACTAGAAAAACAACGGATGGAATACCAGATCAACAGATTAGACCACCTTTCCAGGAAAATTATGCTAAAGTTTCACAAAACCATGAAGAAGAGGAGGACACCCACATAAACCTATTAGGGATTAAAAACGAAGATTTTGTTTTTCTTACTCATGAAGAACAAGAATTGTACATGTTACAACAATTACAATTAGAATCTAGAGATTCCTTTGACTACAAACAAGGCTATGAATCTGCTATCTATGAAGTTCACAAGCAGTATAGTCTTAGAAGTAAAAAGAATACTGAAATTACCACTAAGAAATCAGTCCAACCCCAAACTAAAAAAATAACAGAAGCTCCCGCAACAAAAGTTCTACAAATTCTCCCTAGAGGAAATAAGGAGACTTCCAACCCAAAAATTGTAGATATAACTTCAGTTGAAACTCAAACTTCAATGGTTAATCAATGATCTGATATTCACCCTATGAGTGTCATCAGTTAAAGAATTATTAAACTAGGTTATTACAGACTCATGTGCTGGTGTGTGTTCTGTGTTATTGAAACAACGGATCGATCAGATTGCCAATACACAGACAATAAAATGGAAAGACAACAAAGAAATACAGTAAGCAAACACAAAGACACAAACAGTTTTAATAAGGAGTTCACCCTACTCTCCAGGGCTACGTCTCTAGTGCATATTTTAGTGGTGGCCTTGTTTTATTGTGTCTTTAAGTAGAGAAATTACAATGCAGGGACTCAATGTGAGTTCTCCTGAAGCATATTTGCTTGGCAGGGTGGTTTCTTGGATTCCCCAAGCCACTGGAGTACATAGATTCTTCTTCTTCCTACCAGCTCTGTGACCTTCTGGTCTACAGTGGAAAGAGCAAAATGTGATTCTCAGTCCAGACAAATTCCTCTATGGGAAGGCTTGAATCTTCAAGCTCTTTGATGCTTGATGCTGCCTCTGGTCAGCTCGGCCCTTTGTCTCTTCTACTTTGCTTCATTTTTCTCTGTGTTCAGTCCTCCTCTCAGGGTTCACTATTACACTTCGTCTCTCGACTTCTGAATCTCTGTGTCTAACTTACTTCTTTGACTGTATCTATTCATGGCTTTAGCTATTCAAATCCTATTCCTATTTGGTTCCTCTTCTGCCTTTTGATTCACCTTCTATAGTTGCGCTTGGAGTTCCCTGTGTTCAGCTTCATCATGAACGCTCAGGGAGTGGCCACTTGTCCTCCTCTAAATGGCACCAGCAATGCTTCGTTAGTTCATTTCTTCGGTTACACCATGGATGCGTTCTTCCTCCATTGTGGCGGTCAAACAAATTCCAAATCTCTTCAAATGCGGCTTAATTCCATGTTGATTCCACTTCTTTCCATTGGGCGCAATCTCAACCGTCTGATCTGGGCCCTCCAGATCCGACGCCATACGCACGTTTTGCGCAGTTGACTTGCTCGACCGATAGCACACTATCAATGACGGTTTTCTCTCACCTCCACCTACCATGCGTTGATCGATGTATGGAATCACTCTGCTCTCGTCCAAAACCTCTTACCATTCAAGGGTGCCCCGATCAAAACCGTCGGTTTCTAGAGCACGGGTCCCGCCATTTGTGTTTAACGCTTTTTCCTTTTTCCGTTGGCGGTCCTTTGGTCCCCCCACGTGACCGAGTGCTCAGTCTTTCCTTCAGGGCCCTGTTTGCCTAGCGATGCACGATTAGTAGTAAGCGCTAATCGTGCATCAAAAACCTCTTCCTTTTCCCATTTCAGAGCTTCCAAGGGCTATTTTGACCTCCCGCATGGTCTCCATGGGCCTCGGTCAGCGCGCTTTGACTGAGGTCCTCATCGTTCCATGTAAGATGCCATTGCCACTAGTTCAACGTGTTTTTGATGCTATTTTGGATTTCTTTAGAGATTTGATCGACCTGATTCAGTCATGGTCCTTTGATAGTCTTTCATGGATCTAATTCGGATCACGGCCTTCCCATTGAAAAAGCTTTTGGACCCCAAAAATTTGGTTTTCAAGCATCGACTAAGTGAGGATACTGTTTCTTCACTTGTCCAATCTCAATCCACTTTGCGTTGCTCGGCTTTGAACCTTTGAGCCCAATCCTAAGGTACTCAACATCTCCCCTGCACGTTGTCCTCATCTTCCTGTCCAACACGGTGTCTTCCTGCAACTCATTGAGGTATTCAGGTAGCAGGTCATCAATAAAAGGCAATTGAATTTTCTTCAGGGTCCTTAATCATTGAAGGTTCAAATAGTCTCAAGCAGTCTGCATTTATGACTAAGTAGATGTGCATGTAAGCTGGTAAATCAAGGTGAAAATCATTTTCACCAATCTTCTCAAGTATCCTAAAAGGTCCATACTTGATAGGCTTTAGATTTTTACCTTCACCTTGCATCTTGTCCTTACTGATATACAGCCAGACTTTGTCTCCAACTTGAAAACTATGCTCCATCTGATGCTTATCATGCCTAGCCTTGTACTTGGCCTGGCTCTTTTCCAGCTATTTCTGTACTGCCTAGTGGATCTCCTGGATTTGTTCAATGAACCTAGTTTCCTTGTCCACATCATTGTGTCCATCAACCATGGTATCTTTACCAAAGACAAAATCCAAAGGAGACCTTGGTGTGAAACCAAAACAGGTCTCAAAAGGAGATCTTTGTGTAGAAGAGTGTTTGGCTCGATTGTAAGTATGATGCACATAACACAAGTGTTCATCCCAAAGCTTAGGATGTTTATTGCAATAACATCTCAGTAACTGGATCACTATCCTGTTTACTACTTTTGTCTGGCCATCTGTTTGTGGATGAAAAGTTGTGCTTTTCTTCAACTTGGTGTCCATCAGTTCCCACAGACTAGACCAAAACTTCGCCACAAATCGGGTGTCTTGATCAGATACAATGGAAGTGGGTAATCCAAAATGAACCCATACATGTTCAAACAACAATTTTTCAGTCTGTTCAACTATGATCTGTTTGCTACAAGGTATCAAAATACACATTTTGTTGAACCTATCCACAAATACATATAGATAACCATGACCTTTCCTATATTTAGGTAGTTCTCCAACAAAATCCATGGAAACACTTTCCCAAGGGTGAGAAGGAACTGGCAATGGAGTGTACAAGCCTAATTTTCTATTATTGGGCTTGCTTTTAGCACACATGGCACACCCTCTTACATATCTAGAAACTATCTCATTCATTTTTGGCCAATAGCAGAATCTTTGCAGCTGTGCAACTGTTTTACTTACCCCAAAGTGACCTAATATCAGAGAAGTGTGTGCTTCCCTAATTATCTTTATCCTCTCAGTTTGTGGAATGCAGAGTTGCCCACAATGGTATAAGAGTCGGTCCTTTATGTGATAGTCCAATTCTTCTACTCTTTTGCCTTGACTCAAAGTTGCATATACATATTTAAAATCCATATCCTGAGCATATTGTTCTATGTAGCTTTCATGTAGCACAGAATTATGCTTAAGTATGGTAGATGCATTTATAATGGGTCTATATAACATGTCTACAACCTTGTTATGTATGCCCTTTTTATATCTGATGACTAAGTGAAAGTATTGTAGAAAACCCATCCACCTTTAATGTCTTGATTGCTGCAACTTAGTTTTGGAGTGTAGATATTGAAGTGGATGATGATCAATATGTATCACTGTCTCTTTGCCCATTAAATAATGTTTCCACTTTTTCACACTTTGAACTAATGCATACAATTCTTTATCATATGTAGGATATTTAACTATTGCAGGATTAAAAGTCTCAGAATGATAACATATAGGTTTTCCATGCTGTGTCAACACTGCTCCCATGGCATAGTCACTGGCATCAGTTTGGATCCTAAATGGTCTTTGTAAATCTGGCAGTGCTAGTACAAGAGTTGTACTTATTTTCTCTTTCAAGGTGTCAAAGGCTTTCTGATGTTTTCCTCCCCACTGAAACACCTTATTCAATCCTGTTAAAGCATGTAAGGGAGCTGCAATCAAGGAGAAGTTAGAAATGAACTTCCTCCAATATTGCACTGCTCCTAAGAATATTCTCACTTCTATAGCAGACCTAGGTTTAGGCCAGTTCACAATGACTGCCACTTTAGAGGGATCTATTTTCAATTCACCTCCCCCTACTATATGACCCAAGTAGTTTAGAGATGTTTTGCTAAATTCACATTTTGAGAGTTTAACACAAAGTTTTTCTCCTTTCAAAACATCTAATGTCTACTTAACATGATCCAAGTGGATTTTGGTGGCCACCCACCTATCCCATTTGGACCCCCACAACTGTCTCTTTCAGCTTTTTCAGTGCCTGGTTCGAGATTTCTATCACATGGGAAGATGCAGAATGATTATTCCATTTCTAAAAATAGGTCATAATAGGGATTCTGAGCAATATTGACTAAACTGTGAGAACTTCAAATTTTCACCAAGTAAGTGAATTTTTTCAAAAACCTCTTCATGGCAATTCCTGATTTTACAGGAAAATATAATGGGCCTACTATTGAAGAACACATAAAAGAATACAAGAGGTTATTTAAAAACAATTCGAAATTGGTGGCAGTGGGTAATTTTGAAGATGAGGCAGCCACATGGTGGGGATTACTTAACCAAAAGAAGTGTTTCAACCTGCCCGATAAAGAATTTGAAAAATTACTTTTAGACAGATGGTCTCATGCCAGAAAACAAGATAAGGAGAAACATGTGGGGCTATTTCCTATTGGTATATCCTTATTACAGGTTCATGGATTGATTCAAAAAGAGAAGATCATTATTTCTATAAATCCTAGTTGCAAGCATAATTTTATCAATATTAATTTGGCAAAAAAATTGCAGGTTCTAGCAAAACACATTGAAAACACACAGATGGATGATGAAAATGTTCAAGTGTATAAGGATTTGAAGATTTTTATGGATAAGTATGTGTTGCATGGTGATTTTTATACTTCAGATATGGATAATATGGATTTTGTTTTGTGATATCCTTCGATGGAATCTATGGGTACTATCAATATTAATGTGCAGAAAAAATTCCTAAAGCTCTAGTATAAAAAAGAAGAAAATTACATTACAGGATATTTCCATCAAGAAACAGGTAGAGTACAGGGAGGCTGAATCAGAAGATGTTCCAGGGACTGACATATTAGATGATGAGCCATTGATGATCGATAATCAAACACAAACAGAGGCTGAAGCAGGAAAGGTTACAGGTTCTGATACATCAGATGAGGGCTCAGTGGTTGAAGAAACATTGGAAGATAAGACACCACAGCAGGCACCACAACATAACAGTCAGGCTCCAGTACGGGGTGAATTAAATAAAAATACATCGTGGGTTAAAACTTCAACATATCATCACCCACATCACCCTGCAAGACAACAACCAACAAGATGGCAACCAATTAGCCACAAGAACAACAACCCCCACAGGACAGATAGAGAAGAGCGAAGACCCGCCTACTACACATCAACATAGAAGAGCTGCCACGGTCAACTTCCATCTCAAGCGAGCGAGGCACCAGCGAGATCGAGGGTTCACCTTTCTCTTGGATGGCTAGATGCACGTGCATGGTACCAGTGGACTACTCTTTTGAGTAGATCTTATTATTTGTGTCCTCCCATGTTTCGGGGACGAAACATGCTAATGGGGGTGGAATGTTATATACCTAGGGGGGATAATATGGGGTACAAAGGGAGGTACCTAAAGTAATAATGTATTAATGGGATGGGCCTTAGTAATAAATAAGGTGGTTAACACATATCATGTAAGGGACCACAAGTAGTTAGTAATAATGTAATGGGCCCATGGTATTAGTCGATGGTATGAGGGAACCATGGTAATGATCCATGGTATTGTATGTATGAGGCCTATATAGAGGCTAGACACTCCACATGGAGGGATGTCAAGGAATAATGTCAAGGATTATTGTATGAGCAAGCATATGGCTTGTGGAGTGTTCTCCTTCCTTAAGGAGTGAATGTATGGTGTTGCCCTACCTTAAGGGTTTTGATATCAATAAAGAAGCATTTCTATCTATTTCAATCTTGTTATTATTGGGTATATTTGTTATTTCTTATATATTCTGGGTTACATCTATAACAACAAGGGGGTATCCTTCCATCCTACATTAGTTTAAATGTTGATGATAAGGTCTTACATAATTCTATGCTAGATTCAAGTTCATCCCATAACCCAATGCCTAAAGCAATCATGGAAAGATTAAACTTAGATATCACCAGACCCTACAAGGACCTCTTTTCCTTTGATTCTAGCCAAGTCAAATGCCTTGTCCTGATTAAATACTTGTGTGTGACTCTAGTGCAGTGCCTAGAAAATAGTATTGTTATGGACATAGTAGTTGTTGATATCCCACCCAAGTATGGAATGTTATTGTCTCACTCATGGGGAGAAAAATTGCAGGGATCTCTACAATTAGACAAGTCATATCCTACCATTTCTATTTTTGGTCAGCAAAGAAAGCTTTATAGAGAAACATTGATGAAATACATAGTAAGTAGTTCAGAAAAACCATAGAATTACCCTATATACTTCGTGCATTCTGATATGGACTCATTTATCTTGTAAAATTCAGACAATGGAAATAATGAAATCGCAAATGTAGAAGAAAAATACAAAGCACCTGATAGTGAAAACATATTTCATGAGTCTCTATGACATTTAGATTTTGATGGCTCTCTAACTAAATTAGGAGCAAGTGTAGGGGTTTGGATTCATAAAATGGTAAATAATCATTTTGAAGGCCATGCCTTTAGATTAAACTTTAAATGCACAAACATTATGACAGAATATGAGGCTTTAATCTTAGGACTGCAAATTGTAAGAAAACTTGGAGCCAAGAGAGTTTCTATCATGGGAGACTCAGAATTGATTATAAAAAAAATTAAAGGAGAGTATTCTCTGAATAATCCCAGACTTGGCCAATATAGAGAGACTATCCTAGATCTTATTAAGGACCTTCTTGAAACTAATTTTGTTGCTATTCCTATGAAACAAAACATGCAAGCTCATAGTTTGGTCAATTTTGCTAGCACTTGCAAATTACCTTTTCAGCCCAACCACCAGCATACAGTAGAAATAAGACATAAACCTGTTATACCTAACAATTTGAAATATTGGCAGATTTTTTCACAAGATTTTCAAATCTATGATTTCATGAATGTTGAGGGAGAGTTTCAAAACTGTAACATAGACACTGATTGTATAGTAGATAACATCATAAAGAGTGAGATAGATATAAATGATTTAGATATGGATAAATCCACTAAATTCACTAAAGTAGAAATAGAAGAAATAATCAATGATGATTCTGAGATTTTGAACCTTAAAAATAACTTTTTGCCTAAAGGATTAGTCCCATTAGAAGATTTGTTTGATTCAAATGATGTAGCTAGAAAGCCAAAAATGGAACCTTTAAGAGTAGACATAGAAGAATGTAACATAAGAACAGAAGAAAAAACCAAGCTTATCAAAATATCCAAAGCATTACCTCCAGATGAAAAGCTGAAATACATAGTTCTGTTCAAAGAGTTTCAAGATGTCTTTGCCTGGAGTTATGAAGACCTTAAGTCTTATGATACCAACATTATTCAACATAAAATACCCCTCAAAGAAGATCCGAAACCCTTTAAACAAAATCTTATGAGAATTAATCCAGTTCTTATGCCATTAATTGAAAAGAAGTAAAAAGGATGTATGATGCACAAATCATAGCACTAATTAGATATTCAGATTGGGTCTCTAATTTAGTCACTACTAGAAAGAAAACAAGAGAAATCAGACTCTGTGTTGATTTCAGGAACTTGAACAAAGTGTCTTTAAAAGATAACTACCCTCTCCCTAAAATGGACCACATTCACGAGAGGGTAGTAGGCTCATCCATAATTTCATTGTTTGATGGATTCTCTGGATACAACCAAATCTTAGTTCAACTCGAGGATTAAGCAAAGACTGTGTTTGCCACTCCATGGGGTATTTTCATGTATTTAAAGATGCCTTTTGGATTTATGAATGCTGGAGAAACATTCAAAAGAGAAATGGACATAGCCTTTGTAAATAAATCCATGACTTTCTAGTGGTTTACCAAGATGACATCACATTATTTTCCGAAACAGATAATGAACATCTAGATCACTTAAGGAGATTTTTTATTAAATGTAGAAAATTTGGCATTTCCTTGAATCCCAAAAAGACACTGTTTGGTCTAGAAGAAGGTAAAATCTTGGGACACAATATCAAAAGATGGAATCAGAATAGACCCAGCTAGAATAAAGGCAATCCTTAACATCACTCATCCTAGAAACATCAAAGAATTACAATCATTGTTAGGCAAAATAAATTTTCTTGGGATATTCTGTTAGGTCCCTATAATACTAGTGATTACCCCATTACTATGGTAGCTGTACCCCTTATTAATATTGTTGTGCCCCTATTGCCCCCATAT
>APFE031321941.1:4534-20638 GCA_000404065.3 Pinus taeda
ATAGTGTCCACACGGATGTTGCTATTCCCACTAAGATGGGTGGCTATCTTAGAAACAAACAATCAAAGTCTACTATTGATTCCTTTTATGAAAATAGATGAAATGAGAACCAAGAGGGCCAACCTGAGTCTTGCGCTTGATTCCCTCTCCTTCTTGATAGAGTTTTGCCGCTTGCTCTTTATTTGCTCAGCTTCAAAAAGACCTGTAGAATCACAACAACATACTACTATGCAAGAAACTAGGATCTAAGTTCATAAATAATGCAGGATCAGATGTGCATTAACCATATACAAGCAGATATAAACAAATACACAATAATATGGAAGGAAACAAGAATAGCTTTATTCAGATAAAAAGTAGCAAGAGGATTACAACCATGAGCAGCTCTGACCCAGAATCATCCTCCAGCTAAGAAGCCCTTCTTCACCTCAAGCAAAGCAAAATCAACCAACACTATGAATGTACACCAGAATACCAACAACACTTCTCTATAAGTTACAAAATTCCAACCTCACGATCTCTGTGATGAGGGATCCATATATAGATGATTACAGAGAGGTGAGTCATCTTTTGGGATCTTGATTAGTGTCCTCTCTCTGATAGTTCCTACTTCCACTTGGAGAATGATGATCTCTTACACATCCCTGGTCAAAAATGGAGTGGCAAGTGTTAGAGGGGAAGCTTCTGGAAGATTCCATGATCTTCCACCTCGCATTTTGTCCCTGCCATTTGTCCATTCCTGACCATCTCACCCTACAGAGGAGAAAAACAATATGCATCACACCTTGTACATTGGGAAGGTGATATGCATCGCACCCTCTGCATTGAGCTTTCAGTATGGTCCGGTTTTGGCCATTTATGAGCATTTTTCAATGGAGAACTTCTGGGAGATGATGTAATCAATTGACCTTGTTCCTTTAGGTAGTGAAGCAACACTTTTAGGGACTTAAGAGCCCTCAGTTTATGGACATTTTTGATTGGGGTTGAAGTGCCCAAACATGTCTATAAAAGTGATGACATACTTAGCCCTCTCCAAATTGTCCATCAATGCTTGGACTTGAGACTCCTTTTCCTATATGATGATGTCTTTAATTGTTTCTTCATCCAGAGTCTCTAAATCAATGGTTTGAGTGTGATGCTGCTCAAACTCATCATGTTCTTCTAGATAAAATTCTCTTTTATCCTCATCATCAAGGTCTTCCTCCTGCACCTTTTCCTTCCCTTTGTGCAGTTGTTGTACCTGTGCCTGTTGTGTTGATGAAGAAGGCAAAGCCCCTTCCACATCTTATGGAGCAAAAATTTTCCTATGGCCTGATGAAGAAGGCAAGGCCCCTTCCACATCCTGTGGAAAAAACACTTGCCTATATACTGCAAATAATATCCTAGTGCCTCTATAATATGTCATGTAAACGGACACCTTAGTAGTTCTTGTCTCCTTGGTCTCCTCATCTGTTTTCACTTGGCTAGAAGGTCCTCCTGCTTTTTGAGACATTGGTGAAGAAATTTGAGGACCTCTGAATATGTCATGAGTAATAAATGTCTCCCAAGAGATGTTGAGGAGACTAAGATGATGGAGAACAATGATCTTGATTAGAGAGTAATGATAAAGACTGCTCATCTACTGAGGGTATGGCTTCTTCTACACAAAATGTGCCATCTTCTCAATGTTCATGAACAAGAAATAAGGGAGGTTCAACATCCTCACCCTAGTAAAATGCATGAGAAGCCTGATGTGATATGTGTATAGCCTGGATAATCTGCCCTCACAAGTGAAATATTTCATGATGATTTTCATCACGGGGACATACTTGTTTTCAAGAAATCTGAAAGGAAACAATCTCTTCACCTCGTTTCTATACTGGGGTTTGATATAAGGCTCATAGTAGTCTTCATCTAGGTCTTGGGCCTTATACCACTTCTCACCAACATTAGGAATCCTGGCTGCATCTAAATTGATGGAAGGTGATACTGTGAATGTCACCCCAGTAAGGGTGACCTTTTTGTTCTAAAGATGAGCTACAAAGAGTTTGGTGAGCTCTGGGTGGTATTGGACTCTCTCTACTTCTTCACAAAATTCATAGCAACCAAGATATTTGGAATAAGGGTAAGAAAGAGAAATTTGGAAATTTCTTGAAGTTTTAAGGGCTTTGGAACCCTTCTCCTCAACGCACAGCGCCAGTACACAGACACGCAGCACCGGCTTCAACGCATAGCGGCAATGTAAAAATACACTGCGAAAATCTCGTGTATGCACAGCACCGGCCTCTACACGTAGTACCAAGTCCTCAACGTGTAGCGCCAACCTTCCTTGCCCAGAAGCACAACGCCACTCTGCCAATGCACAACACCAAGCTTCCAATGCCCAAAACTCCCTCAAGGTTTCCTCTTCTTCTCACTTTTTGACTTCTTGCTTGCTAAATGAGAAAAATGATCTTTGAAAATTAAATGTGAGGGCTTAAATAAGAGAATATTTTGATATTTTCACTTGAAAAACCCACTTTTCTAATGTTTCTTCTTCTTTTTCAAAACTCTGTTTATTGCCTTTTCTTTCTTGTATCTTTGCAGGTGGATAAATGCTCAAGGTGACTTGAATTTTTTAGTGTCTCTTTGTCTTGCAGCAAGGAGAGATGCTCTAGTGCAACTAAGATCAATGATGCTTTGGTGAAGCTAAGATCGATTACTACATATAGTGACCTAAAATTACATATGAAATACAAATAAACTTAAAATACTCTGTTTTCACCTCAAAACCATGTTTTTGAGGTGAAAATTACATTACGTTGAAAGATAATAATTTCAGTAGCTATGACTTACAAGCCATCATGCTTGATTTATTAATCATCCTCATACCCTTGTTGACCTTTATTTACATTTTAAAATCAGGTTCTTGACCTTGGTGATGAAACCTTAAGACCTAATGAAATCATGCCCTATGACCTAATGAAATGGACTGCAGATTGATTATGAAACCATAACTGAAGACAATCTGAAGAAGGATCACCAAGTATACTCTATAAGGGAAAGATTTTTTGAAGAGAAAACAACCATGAGTGGATCAATATATCATGACATAATGGAATGATGCAAAATTTTCAGTATGAAACCCTTACTATGAAAATGTAAAGAGTGAATTTTGATCCCTGATGGAAGTATGAAAATACCGACAATAACATTGGCCTTATTGGGATGGAAGCTCCTTGGAGGTGTCAAGAACACTGTAGACCAAGTGCCTAGCTGATTGGGCCAATACGGTCAAACAAACCAAAGACTAAAACAAACTGACTCTATGTAAATTGAAATCTGACGACTGACTCACAACCGACTCTAAACTTGACTGAAGAAAAATAACTCAAGACTTAGTTCAAACAAGTACTTACAAAACTTATTAATTGGTGGCAGACCATCGAGATTTGAGGGCTTCAAATACTGATGCCCACCACCTGCCTACTGAAGAAGTATGTACAATCATGTGAAGTGAACTTTCCAATGTAACCAATCCAATAGATGGCTACTCACTGAAATTATGCTCTCACTTTCCCCAAGCAGGTAGAACGGTGTACATTTAGGAAACTCACAATAACAACTGAAACCAAGGCTTATGCTAACAAACCAGGAAACATTCATGTTCTCTAATGCTTGAAAAATAATGTCGAAGGGATCTTGAAAATACTGAAGCACTAGCTTGTCTTGAGATCCAACAGAAAAATTACAAGTACTCCCTTCATTCTGATCTGAAAGAACAATTAATTGTTGATCGATAGGAAGGCGTAGAGAAGTATAAGCCTCTGATATCTGAGTGTTAGCTGTAAACTCCTTGAGCATGAGAAATTCTGACTCGATTTCTGGCATACTGTCTCTCTCAGGCTCATACTCCTCAATTTCAAAGTCTAAATCATTCTTAAATAGAAAACATTCTTCAAGATTATCAAACATGAAAGCGCTATCATCTTCATGAAAGAAAACAATATCTATTTGTTGATCTATAAATCTAATTTCAATATTGTCCTCATTTTAAAAAGTGGAAGAATTTTCACTAACACCTTCTTGATGATGTGAACACTGCAAACCTGCATTAGCTTGGGCTGTAACATGACCTTTCGGGAGTTGATCTATCTCATCTTCAAAGAGATGAGATAGTACTTTTTGTTTTCTTTTGCAAAACAATAATTTTCTTCTTGAAATAAGAATTCAAAATATGAAATATGAGAAGAAAAATATGAATGACAATCCTCAATTCCCTGGTCTTCTAAAATTTGAATACATTGTTGATCATCTTCATATGACATGGCAACCAGATTGTCATTTTGCTTATCACACTCATCAATCATATGAGGGAAAACTTCAGATAGTTCTTGAAACTCAAAACTAGCACTTCTATCATTTACCACTGAGTTATCGAAAGAAGAATTTTCACTTACTTGAACAAAGATCTCATCTTGCTTTTCATAAAAGGACTGGATTACCTCCTCATGAAGGCTTTGTTCTGATGAAATGAGAACACTTGGGTCAATAAATTTGTCTTCTTCATTCCAGATGATCTCAACAATAGAGCTCCCCTTCATGGGATTCAAAACAAGTTACTCTTCATCATCACGATCTGAATCTAGATCTAAAATAGCCAACTTGACTTTATCACAATCTGAAATTGAAACTTGATTTCCCTGCATACTGTCTTCTGCTATGAGAAGATCTGAAATAAGACCTTGTCTTCCATCATTTTCAATTGTACTAAGATCTTGAACTTGCTGCAAATTTTACTGAGCATCTTGATAAGTATTCTCTAAGCTCTGATTATGTTGTTGAAATGGATTTTCATTCAGGACTTCCATGATCTCATCGTCCATGAAGTCATCATCTTCATAAACATTCTCAAGATTTTCAATAAAACTATAAACATGTTTACAACAGTTCTGAACTAGTATTAAGGATGGGCAAGATTCTTTATACCTTTCAAAGAACATGGTATGAAAATCCTTTAAACAATAAATACAAGAAGGTGACAAAATTTCATACCAAGATTAGGCTTCACCTTCCAGAGAGGCCATGAATATCTTCATTAAGCAGTCTTCACGAAAATATCCATAAACTTGCGAGTATGCATGTGAAATCTAACTAGATATAAAGCAGCATCATTCCTATCATCATTTTTAAACATAGGAAAATTCCTTTGCCAATCTACCTTAGGAATTTTATTTGGGAAACCTAGAATGTGATCTCGGTTCATGGGAGCATACCTTTGAGCAAGTGAATCCATTTTGATAATAATGAATTCACCAAGAAATTATTCTGGCTACTGGTTCTCAAAGAGTGGAGTTGCCATAAAAATTCTGAACCTTGGGACTTTTCAACACTGGAGTCGCCAGGTGAATGATTTCAACCTTTGCATGCATCTGACTGTTGTTCACCACCAACAATTAGATCTGAACTTTGATGATATTTCCTGGGGAATACAAAACCTTTCGCTTGTACTCCCCAGTATGGTCGCCACTATGTTATCACCTAGATTGAACCTCAGGTTGAAGAAAGGCAATGCCAAGGTAACCACAAACCATGCTTAGCCAAGTAGCTAGACCTACTAGACTAGGAGAGGGCTCTCTCTATGAGGATCTCAGTGAAGATGACTAAATCAGGTAAAGGATATTAGTCTAGGCATAGCAGCACGAAATTTTTGATTGGATTTTTAAGGGGTTTTGCCGGATCAAGAGGAGCTGGGAAATTTAGGTTTAGGAAATTATGTTAGAAATGCAGGGTGTTCGATGGGGCAAGGTAGGCATAGGATTTATCACTCTAGGGATTGATGAGGTAGATGTTTAAGACTGGTGAGAAACTAAGAAGGGCATGTGACTATCATGGATCCTTCTTAAATAGTAGAAAACATAAAAATGTGAATATTTACCCAAAGCATAGCAGTGTTGTGATGGATTCTGCCTATCAACTTGAAAACATTCACTAAGAAGAAATGGAATGATTAATGAAACACACAAATAATTCTAACATACAATCACAAAAGAAGAAACTTTACTAAAACTCCATACCACATGGATCCCATAAAAATAGTTACAATTCTTATTAGTCTCCTACCAAATTGCTTACATGGACGTACAATCAAGGTCTGAGCATCCAACTGAGTCCAACCCTTTACAATGAGGAAGAAGAAGAAGATATAGGCATTGTTTCAACCTCCTCCCATCCTCACGGGTTGAATCTCCAAGATGAGGAGCTAATATAACCAACACTGAACAAGAAAACATGAATATAGGCATCTCAACAACTTGCCTCTAAAAGTGAAAAATTGATTCATTTGAGCTCAAACTAATTCCTAAAGCAATGAATATACCTTCTATTACTATTTATCCATCATATTTACAATCCATGGCACCATTTACATAGGTAAATAATCCACCATGAGAGAGAATCCATGAAAAACACTCAAAAATTCAGAAAATGATCATCGTGAGCAAAATTTCCCAATGCGCAGCACCATTGGCCCAACGCACAGTGCCACTTTCAGGTCCCTTTTGGAGACCTTCTAGGCATCCAAATTGAGGCCATGATAGCTCATTGGAAATTTCTTCAAGTCGAATTTCTATAACACCTAGAATGTTGCCATTTGGAGCTCACTTGACCCCTCCAAACTATATTCTCCTGAGGTTTCTTCTGTGTGTCCAAAAAGTGACAGAAAGGTCATTTTTAGGGTGTTGTTTGACCTTTTGGTGGACCATTTCTGCCCAAAAAACTTTGAAATTTGCTAGGGTGCATGTCCTCACTGCTCTAAATCCAAAAATTCAAGCCATTTCATCATTGGGTGCCCCTAGGAAAAGCGCAGCGCCATTCTAGGCAATTTTCCTGTGTGTGCAATTTTCAAAATTGCAAACAACAAAAATTGCTCAAAACCTGTCCAAAATTGGTGAGCAGCACCAACATCAAGCATCTTGATGAGCCAAGGAAGCTTCAACAAGAAACATAAGCCTATCCTCCTCTTTTTTCCCCTTTAGGTCCCACCTTAGCCTAACTTTCATCTTCTTGACCCTCCTATTGCAAATCTTGTTTCGGGTCCTGTAATGATAGGCCATGTGTTTGAGCATCTCATTGTCTCTGTTGGCCTTCCATCGCAACTTCTCAAGGTGCAGGTTGAATCTCACAAGCCAAGTCTCCCTATCATCTTCAATTTCTTGCTTAATAGGAGTCAAAGTGACTTATGCTCCTTTGCCACTTTGTTGTTTTACCTTGAGCATTTCTAGCTTCATGAGGACTTGTTTGTCACTCAACTGCTTGTTTTCTTGCTCCAAGTATGTGATGACATACTTAGCCCTCTCCAAACTATCCATCAATGCTTGGACTTGAGCCTCCTTTTCCGATATGATGATGTCTTTGATTGTTTCTTCATCGTGAGTCTCTAAATCAATGGTTTGAGTGTGACGCTGATCAAACTCAACATGATCTGCTAGATCAAAGTATCTTTCCTCCTCATCATCAAGGTCTTCCACTTACACCTTTTCCTTCTGTTTGTGCAGCTGTTGTACATGTGCCTGCTATGTCGATGAAGAAGTCAGAGCCCCTTCCACATCCTATGGAGAAAACATTTGTCTATGGGCTGATGAAGAAAGAAAGGCTCCTTCCACATCCTGTGGAGAAAAAACTTGCCTATATGCTGCAAATAATCTCCTAGTGCCTTTAATATGTCATGTAAACAGGCACCTTAGTAGTTCTTGTCTCCTTGGCCTCCTCATCTGTTTTCACTTGGCTAGAAGGTCCTCCTACTTTTTGAGACACTGGTGAAGGATGAGGACCCCTGAATATGTCATGAGAAATAAATGTCTCCCAAGAGATGTTGAGGAGACTAAGATGATGAAGAACGATGATCTTGATCAGAGAGTAATGTTAAATATTGTTCATCTGCTGAGGGTATGGCTTCTTCTGCACAAATGAGCGATCTTCTCAATGTTCCTGAACAAGAAATAAGGGAGGTTCAACATCCTCACCCTAGTACAATGCATGAGAAGCCTAATGTGATATGTGTACAACCTGGAGAATTTGCCCTCACAAGTGAAATATTTCATGATGATTTTCATCATGGGAACATACTTGTTTTCAAGAAATCTGAAAGGAAACAGTCTCTTCACCTCGTTTCTATACTAGGGTTTGATATAAGGCTCATAATAGTGTTCATCTAGGTCCTAGGCCTTGTACCACTTCTCAACAACATTAAGAATCTTGGTTGCATCTGAAATGATGGAAGGTGAGGCTATGATTGTCACCCCAGCAAGAGTGACTTTGTTGTTCTAAAGATGAGCTACAAAGAGTCTGGTGAGCTCCGGGTGGTATTGGACTCTCTCTACTTGTTCAAAAAACTCATAAAAACCAAGATATTTGAAATAAGGGTAAGAGAGAGAAATTTGGAAATTTCTTGAAGTTTTGGGGGCTTTAGAGCCCTTCTCGTCAATGCCCAACGTCGGTACACAGATGCGCAATGCCGGCCTCAACATGCAGCACCAGTGTAAAAATACGCTGCGAAAATCTCCTGGACACATAGCGTCAGCCTCTACGCACAGCGCCAAGTCCTCAACGCATATCGCCAACCCACCTTGCCCAAAATCACAGCGCCACTCTGCCAACTCGCTGCGCCAATCTTCCAATGCCCAAAACTCCCTCAATCTTGCCTCTTCTTCTCACTTTTTGACTTCTTCCTTGCTAGATTAGAAGACTGATCTTTGAAAATGAAATGTGAGGGCTTAAATAGGAGAAGGTTTTGATTTTTTCGCTTAAAAAACCCACTTTTCTAATGTTTCTTGTTCTTTTTCAAAACTCTGTTTTAATGCCTTTTCTTTCTTGTATCTTTGCAGGTGGATAAATGCTCAATTTCACTTGAATTTTTCAGTGTTTCTTTGTCTTGCAATAAGGAGAGATGGTCTGGTGTATCTAAGACCAATTATTACATATAGTGACTTAAAATTACATATGGAATACAAATAAACTTAAAATACTCTGTTTTCATCTCAAAACCATGTTTTTGAGGTGAAAATTACATTAGGTTGAAAGATAATAATTTTAGTAGCTATGACTTATAAGCCACCATGCTTGATTTATTGATCATCCTCATACCCTTGCTGACCTTTATTTACATTTTAAAATTAGGTTCTTCACCTTGGTGATGAAACCCTAAGACATAATGAAATCATGCCCTATGACCTAATGAAATGGACTGCAAATTGATTATGAAACAATAACTGAAGACAATCTGAAGAAGGATCAACAAGTATACTCCATGAGGGAAAGATTTTTGAAGAAAAAACAACCATCAGTGGATCAGTATATCATGACCTAATCGAATGATGCAAAATTTTTAGTATGAGACCGCTACTATGAAAATGTAAAGAGTGAATTTTGATCCCTAATGGAAGTATGAAAATACTGACACTAACAGTAGTCACAACTTTTAAAGAGTTTATTCATAAGTTTTTGGAGGTTTACTTTGATGGTTGGATGGTGTTTGGGCTACTAAAAATTCACGTTTCAAGTCTTCGCTTAATGCTGGATACTTTACGAAAGTATCAGATATCCCTTAATCTAAAGATATGCATATTCTGCATACTGTATGGAATACTCTTGGGCCATGTTGTCTGTAAGCAGGGGTTGATGGTGGACCCTAAAAAAATTGTAGTGATTATCAATTTGGAGCCTCCGAGGAATTTCAAACAGTTGCACGCAACATTGGGCCATACAGGATATTATAGGAAGTTCATCAAAGCATATGCACAGATCACTGCTCCCATGGAGAGATTACAGAAGAAGGATGTGACGTTTTGCTGGGATGATGACTGTCATAAAAGCTTGGATGTATTGAAGGAAAAAATGGTTACAATATAGTGTTCCTCGACTGGAAGAAGGAATTCGATGTACATGTAGATGCATCCTGCATAGCATTAGGAGTTGTGCTAACCCAAATAGGTGCCAGTGATATTGACCATCCGATAACGTTTGCGAGTAGGAAGTTATCTAAGGAAAAATTTAAATAATTATTCAACCACGAAGTGTGAAGGATTGGAAATGGTGTATGCACTCCAAAAGTTCAGGCATTATTTGTTTGGTGCACACTTCAAAAATGTATACAGACCATGCCACTTTGAAGTACATGGTCAACAAGATGCTTGTGTTAGGGTGGGAGGGGGGGGGGGGGGGGGCGCGGGGGTGATTTGTAAGTGGTTGTTGCTCTTTCAAGAATATGACTTTTAAGTAGTTGTGAAGCCAGGGTGATTAAATGTTGGACCAGATCACCTAGCGTGGATTGAGAATGGTGACAAGCCTACAAATCTGGATGAAGGATTTCCTTATGTGCAACTCTTTGATGTGCATGTTGCAAATGAACATTTTGCAGACATAATCCAATTCTTGTCTATGGGTACAACTCTTGAAGGGTATACGACACAAAAAAAGAAAGAATTAGTGGTCAAGGTTGCAAATTTTTCTGTCATTGCGAGGGACTTATATAAAATGGGATTGGATGAAGTGTTGCGTACGTATGTCCAAAATTATGAACGACAAAGTATCCATGCTGAAGCACATGGAGGTCTTACTGGAGGAAATTATGCAGGAAGAGCGACTGTACAGAAGACTCTACAAGAGGGGCTATGGTGGCCAAATGTGCACAAGGATTCCAAGGCATATTGTGGGGTCTGCAATGTATGTCAGAGAATGGGGAGGCCATCGTAAAGGGATGAATTTCTTATGAACCAACAAGTGTTGTTACATGCATTCGATAAGTGGGAAATAAAATTCGTGGGACCAATTCAGTCGCTAGGAAAGAAGACATGAGCAAGATACATCATCACATCGACCAAATAGTTGACCAGGTGGGCTGAGGCACAACCCGTGAAGGACTGTAGCGTGGCTACAACTACAAAGTTCATTTTTGAATAAATTTTGTCTCAATTTGGTTGCCCTCAAATTTTGATGAGCGATAGGGGCTCATAGTTCTTGAAAAAAACAATTTCTTCTCTGCTTGAAGAGTTCAAGATGTATCATTAGAAAAGTACACCGCATTATCCTCAAGCAAATGGAACAGTGGAAGCCTTTAATAAAATTTTAGAAAATGCTTTAACAAATATTTGTAATGCAAATCAGAATGATTGGGACGTGCGCATACCAGTTGTTCTATGGGCATATAGAACTACTTGTAAAAAGTTGATTGAACAGACACTGTTTAGACTGGTTTATGGACAAGAGGTCATATGGTGATGGAATACATTGTGCCAAGTTTGCAGATTGTTGCAGTCACAGATATGGAAAAACAAGATACCATGGAAGAATGCCTCGCGCAAATAATTGAGTTGGAAGAAGATCGATTCTTGGCTGGCTTTCATCAGCAGGTGTAGACGGCTCGAGAAAAGGCGTGGCATGACCACAACATTAATCAATGCACCTTCAAAAGTGGAGATATAGTATTTCTGTATGAGAATAAGTTCCAAAAATTTCCAAGAAAGTTCAAAATGCATTTGCTAGGGCCATATATCATCAAGGAAATTACGGATGGAGGTGCAGTTAATCTCTAAAATCTGAACGAGGAATTATTTCCAAGAAACATCAATGGGTACTGGTTAGATTTGTATAGGGGAGATTCCACCCATGTGCAATGACTATATGCATGCGGGATATTCTTAATACTCCAGGCAGTTGAAAGGAAGTGTGAGACTATAAACTATGCTGCTAGAAGGATAGTTTGACGAAGTGAAGGGGTTGCGCAATGATTTGGAACAAAGGCACAAAGGAGACTTGCGATAAAATATTTGATTTAAAATGGTGGGTCCCATGCAATCTAGGCAAAAGTGACTGCTGGAAGCACTGTAGATGATTGGATGGATATTTTTCCATTAAAGTGAGTGGGGAGAGAGCATTTAAGGAGAATATCTTTGGAATTTTGCTGCCAAAAGTGCATTAGTGACAAATTATTTGGAGGGAATGGATGCATTTGAATTCAAATTGGGATATAAATGCAGCATCCCGCTCCACATTTGAAAACTTTGCTTCCTGATAAATTTATTTAAGATTTTACACCTTAGTTTGCCCCAAAACACTTGCTCCATGTCTGGAGGGGATTGGAAAGAACTTTGAGAGAATATTTTGCAGCAAGGATTGGGAATTTACATGAGTGAAAACATGCAATATTTAGGGAGATAATGACTGCAACCTGATCCGATACGACCCAACCCATGCCTATCACAACGCCTAGGTCACTGAGGCTTAAACCCACTACCTCCATGTTAGGAGAAAAGAAGCAAAAGAAGCTCCAACAAGCACTAATGTGGCAATCGCCACACACGAATCCAACAAAAGGTTATGATGGATAGAACTAAGCAGCCGATGGAACCCTTGGACTTAATGAACAACAAACAGATGTTTGAGAAAGAGTTCGTTTTGCATAGTCAGCAACTGGAAGTAGCAATAGCACAGGCCTGTAGTGAGCTTCCCAAGCTTCAGATTCCAGTAGAAGCAGACTTCACAGAGAAAATCTAGAAGTTAGTTATTGCGGTGAAAGAATCAAAGGATGAAATTAGCAAGTTTTGATTCGAGCTACAGTTACAAATATTTGAGCTTCAACTTAAGTTGTAGCCAACCACTCCTCCGAAAGTTAGAGAGCAATGCGAGGCTTCTATTAAAGAATTCATGGCTACACTAGAAGCTGCAGTCAAGGATTGTAGCCAGTTGTTTGAGCAAATCATGGAGCTATGGACCTCACTGCAGGAGGGTCCACACTTGCAGAAAATCAAAGTAGATATCTAAGAAAAACATGCACAGTTTGACGAGATCAGAGCTACAATGCAAACCTTAGAACCAGTGCAAAGGTTCACCATAATATAGGAGGGAAAGTTCATCCATATCCATATTGATGAGCTGCGTCAGAAGGCATCCATCATATCCTCAAAGACATAACCCTGGGCTGATGAGGCAATCCAGCTGACACAGATGGTGTAGAGAAAGTTGAAGGTTATGAAATGGACACAAAGAACCATGGGCCTTGAAGTCGAAGGTCCAACTATAGAGAAATTGGTTGAGGAAGTTTGTCAGTCCACTACGCAGGGAACAATAGATATTCAAGTGTTGAAGACAAAGCTCAACGATTTATAGGAAAAGATCGAGGCAAAACAGAGTGAATCGGGACAAGTCATGATTTTGTGTTTGGGGCCTATTGGGTTAGGGTCCTCTAGGGTTAAACTTTGTAACAATTTTGTTAATATTGTAAAGTCTCCGCATTATGAGGGGTGGAGCACGCAGGTTGATAGGAGTCAAAGGGGCTTTAGGAAGGTCAAAACCCCTTAGTTTGTTAAGAGTTGAGTTGTTTTGTGACACACCCATGGTTCATGAACCATGGTATTGTAATAGAGAAAGATATAAAATAATTCATAGAGGGTCATAGAAAAGTCATTCAAGATAGCGAAGAGCATAGATAGGCAAGTTTTGGTTCTATTTTTCCTATTCTATACTTGGGCAAAGGGGAAAGGCTCCTGCAATTGTCCGTAGAGACCTTGGTAAGTCCTCAACAAAGTGCATGGGCCCTTGTAGCTCAGTGTGCAGGGTTGGAAGAGTTTGTAACTGAAGATCTAAGGATAATAAAGGTTATTTTGGAGCATTATTTGTGTATCTGTGTTATGAAACCAACTCAAGAAAAAGATAGCAAAGATAGATCAACGCCTTAAAATTCAGCCTCTTCGAGGGGGCAACCTCCTTTACATTACATAAATGAACAATTCTTTGATGATACAAATGAAGAGACCTCCTTTGTATATATAGGAGTCTAAGGGGTCATAGCATAATCAGAGCCGACATAACAATAATAATGTAAGGGCATAATAATAACAATAGTGGGATTCTATGGGGCACAATAGTAACAATATGGGCACTACATGGGTACATCAATATAATAAGTGGGTTGTACTAATAACAATAAGGGGTTACACTAGTAGTATAGGGGCCTAACATGCCCCTCTCCTTCAAAAAGCGTTGTCCTCAATGCTTTAGTAGTTCTTGATGCTTCTGTATAAAATTCTTGTCCTCCCATGTGGAATCTTCAGCGGGTAATTTTTTCCACATGATGAGATACTCTGAAATTGATTGATTTTGTAGTTGTTGGTTTCTTGTTTCTATGAATGCTCCAGGTTCCAATATGATTTTTCCTTCCTCTTCAATTTCTGGCAATGTTGTTTGAATTGGGACCTTTTGCAACTTTTGAATAGGTGGCCATACTTCTTTGTCCTTCTTCCATTCATCCCTTGCCTCATTTATCCAATCTCATTGGATAATAGAAATAGCACAAAACAATGCTTCCACATCCTCATCCTTGAAGAGTCTTCCCATTCGGTAAGGTCGGCATTTTTTAAGTGCATGTAGTATTGCCAACATTTCCTTCTCATAAGTAGCTTGCTTGAGATGTAGCAGTAAAAATACCCAATCACCTACATCAAAACATTTTTCACTACGATGTTGATATACCTGTTGTTTCATTCGATTTTGCACCAAAGTGGCATTATCCTTTAAAAGTTGGAGAACTTGTTGTTGATGCTCGATGTGATCTTTCACTTCTTGAACCTTTTTCTTTTTGATATGTCCTTCTATCTTTAGAGTTTGAGGAGTGGTATTTTCTTCTAATCCTTTACAAGATATGGTCGGAGTCATTTCTTGATGCTCGATGTGATCTTTCACTTGAACATTTTTCTTCTTGATATTCCCTTCTATCTTGATAGTTTGAGAAGTGGTAATTTCGACCAATGAATTACAGGATATGGTTGGATTCATTTCTTCTTTCTTGGTGTGATGTTTCACTTCTTGCACCTTTTTCTTCTTGATATGTCCTTCTATATTGAGAGTTTGAGGAGTGGTAATTCTTACCAATGCTTTACAAGATATGGTCTGTTTCATTTCTTCTTTCTCTGGGGTGGGGTCTTCATGTATATCCTCTTCTTCTGATGTATCTTGATCCTTTTCTTCTTCCTCTTCATATTCTATGTAAAATAATTTCTTCTCAGCACACTTATGACCTTTAGTGCATTTGCTATCACAACTGTAACAAAGCCCTTTTTCTCTTTTTTCTTCCAATTGTTGTGGTGTAACCCTTATAGGTTGTGGAAGGCTAGGAGAAACAACACTTCCATCTTTATAGTTATGAAGGGTATGCTTCCTGGTTTCCATAATTTTGCTTTCCACTATGTCACAAAGCGCTTTTACCCTTTCCAATTGTTGTAGTGTTGCTCCAAAGAAGGTGTTTCTCTTTGTATCCTCATAATGTGCTATCATTTCCTCTGTGAAAATTGACCACGTAACAAGTTTTTTACGAGAACAAAGCCCTTCATACCATAAAATTTGATCTGGTTCTAAATATGAAGATGCAATACATACCTTTTGTAATAGTGGTACACCATGTAGATCAAAATATTGCTCCATCTGAAGTATCCAATTTACCGGATCCTTGCCATCTAACTTCCTCATCTTACATTTTCTTGATTTTAGGAGCTCGATCTTGAAATGATTGTAACTCTGTACTTTCGGATCTTTAAGTTTTGAAATTCTAACCTATAGTATCCCTTTGTATCCTCTTTCCAATGCCACTAGTCTAATCCAAATTGGATTCTCCAAGAAAGAGTTATGCACAATCTCCCAAGATGACCTGATTATAGAACTTTCCAGAAGAGCGAACTTGTATGAAGTGCCACGTGTCACTGTTTCGACCTTTGGCACTGAAAAATATAAAAAAGAAACTACAGTCCATCCTCTTTCTGTACCTTCTTACAAAATTTCAATCTGATGCTTAAAGAGAAAGTTATGACGATTTTACCCAAGTCACTTGTTTGGAATGTAATTCAGGACTCTGCAAAAAGACCAACTTCCTCAGATCATAGCTCCGAAAATATAGTGCGAAAAGCTCTGAAATTCAGACTCGAGATTCTGCGTGATGTCTTCTCAAATGGTTTTTTTTTTAGCTTCTGAAACATCGCAGAAACAAAGTTATAGCGAAAATGCCACGATGACCTGTTTGGAGCAGCGAAACCCTAGAATCCAAAGCTCTGATACCAAATGTTATGAAACCAACTCACAAAAAGATAGAAAAGATAGATC
>APFE031321941.1:20658-36870 GCA_000404065.3 Pinus taeda
GGCTTCTATGGGGCACAATAGTAACAATATGGGCACTACATGGGTACATCAATATAATAAGTGGGTTTTACTAATAACAATAAGGGGTTACACTAGTAGTATAGGGGCCTAACAATCTGTGTGTTATTGTTTACTTCTGAATTTACTATATGTTTTCTTTGTTTACTGCAATTTATCATGAAAAGTACTTAATAGATGCGTGAAAGAGGTACATCTGTTTAATGACATGATGTTATGAATATTTAGAACAATCAATGAAGAGTTTGGATCTATTATTTGTTAGTTACTGTAATTTTTGAGTTTTAAGGGTTAAGGTTCACGAAGGTCTAAATAAATACCTAAGAGTAAGAAAAACACATCACATAGTCCTTTGGATGTAGAATCTTGGTTCTAGCATCCCCCAATACTACCTCAGGTGATACTGTATCCTGTGCTACGTGAGTTGTTGCCGAAAGCACTGGCAGTGTAGGGTTTGTTGGTTAGCACAGCTAACTCTGAACCTGGGTCCAAGCCCCCTTAAGCCAACACTATGGGATCCCAAAGTACATAGTAGTAGGAGAAATCAATAGCAGTTGATGCAGTCATAGATCATAGTGACAGGAGCTAGAGCAGTTAGATACTGGAGAGCCCAGAGCAAATTTACACTAGTGTAGAAAGATTGAGTCAGCAAAAGCATAGTCGAAAGAGGCAGAGCTAGTAGCAGTCAGAGACTTTGATGACAGATGCATCGTAATGATTCGGGTTAGATGTTTTTTCAGTTTCAGCAATTGTTGTAGCAACAACACTAGAGAGAAGTGTTGCATGCAGAACATTCCAAAGGTTCATGATCGAGATAGAGTTGAATTCTTTTCTTACTGAGAGGGAGTGTTCAGAATAACAAGAAGAAACATTAAAAATATCATCGAAATTCCAATTTAATTTGTCCTTGAATTAAATTGAGAATTAAACTGTAATTATTTTCTCATAGAAACTTGTAATAGTTAACTAAGTTAAGTTGACTTAGTTAAGTTAGCAATTTCAAATTGGAAGTCTTTTTGAAGTCATGTATGTGTGATCCCTAAATTTTAGGGGTCTAGGATGAGTTTATTTGAGTTGTAATTAGATAACTCAGTTTAATTGAGTTATGGTCAGTTGAACTTGTTCTAACTATTGGAGGAACGAGTATAGGTCTAGTAGTGAGTTGGTGCACTGGTGCATCCTTAGTGCTACTCCAACTAACTAAAGATTCAGTCAAGAATAACTCATGCATGTCAGTTTAGATGAAGATCTAGTTGAGTCTAGAGTGCAGGGACAATGTACTATCAGTTGTATAATTTTCCGAGTTGTATAGATGGTGCATGCAATCAGTTGAGGACCTAAGTTTGGATTACGCAGTTATGGAATAAGGATTTCCTCATTAAATAGAGGCTAATTCCTCTAGGAATTGCGCAAGGAAATAGGGGCTTGGAGAGCAGCATAATAGGATAAGGTTGTCTTGAGCTAGCTTGTGAGGAGAGAGTTGATTATACTTGTGCTGGAATTGTTCTAATAAGAACAAGCTTTGCATTATCACTCATATTTCTGATTAATGCAATAGATATTCAGGGTTTTGAGCAATGGCTTTCCCCAGAGAAAAATTGTGTTATGTGTCTTTGATTTTCTTCTTCATGCTGATTATTGTTTTCACCGATCATTGGTTTCTACTGTTTAAAGTAGAGTAGATTCTTGTCTTTTTTTTTAGTACATTACATGAATTGTGAATCTACAAAAAAATTTACACTCGTAATCATCGAGGAGTCAATTGTTGTATCATATTTGTGGATAGGAAATGGAGAGGAAAGAAGAAAATCAACAATTTGGTTTTCATATTTTTTGGCTTCGATAGGATCAATAGGGGGAACCCAAAAACGAACATGGAATGAAGGAGGACAAGGAAAAGAAGGGGCAACATGTTCCTCCTCAGAAGATTGAGGTTCCCCTTGATTAGAAATAATAGGAAGAGAGGAAACATCCAAAAAATTTGAGTGAAAAGTTTGTGCTAGGGAGGCTTAGCAAGGGATGCCTCATTGTGAATTAGAAGTGCGCTATGTGCTATGGAAGAGAAGCCTTTTCTCCTAGGCCTATTTCATAATTGTAGTGAATTCCTATTTCCTACAAGTGTGCAATGCTCAAAGAGAGAGAGAGACAATCTCAAAATGGCTAAGTGATTACCAGAAACAAGTCAAGAGCATATTAAAAAGGAGAGAAACAAGTTGTGATAGTTCATATATCTTGTCACAATCATGACTAAAAGGTGAAAGGTCATGGAATTTGAAACGTCGCATGTGACAACAAGATGACACTTATAGGAGCAAGAGTGTGTTAGCACCAAGTTTGTACCTTTCATAAAGGTTCAAAGGTTATGATTATCAATTCATTAAGCAAGGGGTTATGTAATGACCTATGATTTTTTTTATGGAAGGGTGACACAAAGCTTATAAATATTTCAAAATATTTTATTTAATTTATATCTAACTTTTCGCTTAGTTTTGCAGCAAATTAGAGCTTATCGAATGCCTACAGCTAGCACTACGAAAATATTTCGTAACGCGCTATCAAATTTAGAAAATATAAGTTTCCAAACTTCTTTTCAAATTCCCAAACCGGTTTTCAAGAATTTTTACCCTTATTAAAACTTGATGAGACATTTGCAAGAGTTTTCAAGCTTAAGAGGGATTTTAAATTAAACCCTAAAACGACAATTTGCCCTAAAATGACAATTTCCAACATTTTTCATGTTTTAGTCACTATGCTCAAACACATATTTCAAACAAGTGGTGATTAATTTAAAAAATTTAAAAGAGTTTTTATTGGAAATGGGATTATTTACAAAAACCTCCTTCACATTTTACCCAAACGTCATGGTTTGGAAATTAAAGAGGAATCTTTGAGCCCTTTTTTTCTAGATGTTGTTGCCTATCTCCCCAATGGCTCCCTCTCTCATCAAGTATATAGGAAAAAGGATCATACTAATTGTTATATCCACGCCCTTTCTCATCACCACCCATCCCAAAATTCAGGTGTTCTCAGAACCCTCTTCTCTAGAGATTTAAACTTCTCTGCCCCCTAGTTTCTTTCAGCAAAAACATTTCATCAAGTCAAGGATTTCAAAGCTTATGGCTATTCCTCCGCTCAGATATCTAGATCTCTTCAGTCTATTACTCACCCTAAACCCAAAATTTTGGACCCCTCTCCCTATTGTCGCCAAGTCACCGTCCCTTACATTAAAGGGACCACTGATCTTATTGCTAATATTTTGGCTAGGAAAAGCATAAAAATCGTATTGAAACCCCACAAGACCCTCAAGTAATTATTCTGATCAGCCAAAGACATATCAGATCCCACGCAAGGATTAGGGATATATAAAATTCCTTTTTCTTGCGAGAAATCGTACATTATTCAAACGGGTCGCCCTTTCAAAAGAGCACATAGCTGACACTAACCATAACTAGCTGTCTAAGTATGCCATCGCAGAACACTCATATAAGTCCAAGCACTTAATTTATTTCAATCAATATAAACTCATATCCTCTGCACCATTATACAACTCTTGCACTATTCGAGAAGCCAATCTTGTCATCCACCATCTAACCCAATGACTCTTTGCCCACCCCCGATTACCGTCTCATTCTTCCGAGTGCCTATTTTTTCAATTTTCCCCTGGTTTGCTTTTCTTTCTTGAATTTTTGGTCATCTCATAGAATTATTATTTCTGAACTATTAACAATAATTTAGATATGCGTCATCATCTAAGTTTTTATTAATCCTCTTAATCCTTTAATGTTAATTTTTTTTCATATATTTTTTATGCTTTGCTTTAATTCTGCTAACTATTTTTGACCATTATCTATATATGCTTGTTGACTTATTAATTTCCCTTCATCTTAATAGTCCCCAGTTCTCTTATAAGTTGATCCAATTCAACTAAATTTGTCATTTATCAAATTTAATTTTATGATCTAATAAAAAATATAGAATATATGTTTGTCATTATTAATTTTAAAATAATTATTTTCTCAACTAATTCTTAAATTAATAAGTTTAATTTCTAAACCAATTTAAGATTATATTCCTTTTTCAAAAATATAATTCCTTTTTTTACTAATTATAAATTTCTATTATATTATTTTAATGGTTTCATTAGTTTGTTATTATTAATTTTAAAATCATTATTTATTCAACTAATTCTTAATCTCATAATAAGTTAATTTCTACACTAATTTAAGACTCCAATTTCTTTTTCAAAAATATAATTCCTATTTATTATTATTATTATTATTATTTAAAGTATTTTGTTATTTTTATGGTTTCATTAATCTCTTAATTTTGTTAAAAAATCCCATTCTAATCATTTTTTCAAAAAATGGTTGGTCAAATATTATTTTATAAAAAAGTATAGCCGGTCAAAAATATTATTTATTCAATTTAAAATTTGACCGTTATGCCAACTGATACATAATTCAATAATTTTTCCTATAAAAGGGCTCTTCAGCACTCGTTTACTTACAAGGCTATATTTGGTCACTGATGATGGATGGAGTCACCATTTGAAATGTTGGACGGATCACACATATTACATAGTGCTATTCCAGAAATCTGTTGGGTGTGGAGTTTGATTATCTTCTTTATCATAAGTATCGTTGCATTAGACCCCATTTCATAATGTGGCAACAATGCCGCTAATTTATGTGAGCTGCGAGGGGCGTCCAGGGTGGGGCGACGATGATTATTTATAGCCTCCCCCAAGCAAGGGATCAAGGGCATCACCCTCGAAGCTAAAAATGTATGTAAAATTGCCTTGTAAAATGTTTTAATTTCGTAGTCAATCTGGGTTGTTCATTAGGCATAAATATGACGGTAGAAGTTATGTTTAGTTTAGGGTTTTTTTTCCCTAGAAGGCAACCCCTCGCTATATATGAGGGAATTGTATTGTAGCTATATAGATGTGTATTCCGAGCGAGAAAGAGAGAGGAGATTGTGTGAGAGAAAAGAGGAAATTACAATGGATCTGCTGTAGGTTGTATCTCTTCATTTTGTTGGATAAAATAAAAGGAAGGACTGGTTGTTTCTCCATGGATGTAGCCCAAATTGGGTGAACCACATATATTTGTGTCTCTCTTGTTTAATGTGCTTTCTGTGTTTATATTTGTGCAATATTGTTATGTGTTCCATTGCTCTATAATATATAATTTTCTAACAAAATATTTGACAAAAAGCAACAATGGAAGTAAAATTGGAAGCCACACTAGAAGAAAAATGGGAAGAAAAATTGGAAGCCAAATCAAAAGCTAAACTGGATGCATATCCTAGTGCTAAACCTGGTGTTAGACCTAGCGCTATTTCCTATGCTTGTAAGAAAAAAAAGAAGTAACAATGGAATCCAAATTGGAAGAAAAATGGGAAGCCACACTAGAAGCAAAAATGGACACAAAATTGGAAGCCACACTAGAAGCAAAAGTGGAAGCGACACTAGAAGCAAAACTAGAAGAAAAATTGGAAGCCACACTAGAAGAAAAACTGGAAGAAAAATTGGAAGCCACACTAGAAGCAAAATTGGAAGCCATACTAGAAGAGAAATTGAAAGGAAAATGAGAAACAAAACTACACGTTAAATTGGAAGCCAAACCAGTAGCCAAACTAGAAGTAAATCCCGGCGTTATTTCCGATGCTAAAATGGTGCTATTCTAGGCGTTGTCTACAACATTATTCCTAGTACTAATTACGATGTTATTTCCAGCGCAACATTTGGTGCAACTCTAGGAAAGATTTTGGGCACTCTTTATGACACTATTCTAAGTACTATTTATGTTTTTATTCCTGGTGCTACTTCTGACATTCTTTCTAGCGCAACTTCTCAGAAAATGAAGGAAATATTTTGGGCGCTATTTATGACGCTAATTTTCTGGCGCTATTCCAGGTGCAATTTACAATGTTATTTCTGGAGCAATTTATGGCACCAAATTTGGTGCTAGGATAAATATACCGAGCCACACCAATTTTTGCGCATGGAAAGGTGTCCAATTTGTGAATAGAAAAACACTAAATTCTAGCACTATTTCAGGCGCTATTTCCCTATTATGTTGTAGTGCCTACTCATAGTGTTATTTTGGATCACATATTAGATGTGATGATGTTCAACATGCTATTTTGAAAAATTCCTTGGCAATGTCTGTGCTTGTTGGCTAACATCTTAAAGGTGTGGATATCTAGTGGTTGTGACCTTGGAGATTTGTCATTTTCTTTAAGTTTGTCGAATTTCCTGCAAGGTGGTGAGAATTGTTACTTCTAGTATACCATTACCATTGGTTGAGAGATGTGATCTTGCATACCTAGAATGATTGTGCATGACAATGTTCATGCGATATGAGAAATTTGGGGAAAATATTTGTGTGATATGTATTATGCATGGCAAAACTTGGTCTAGTGGATGATAGACATACATATTTCATGATGGTTTGGATGTGGAGATCCCATGGTATGTACGTTGTTGAGGCTAAGAACCTCAAAAGTGGTTGATCATTTTCATGCGTTGGTTGTTATCTTTTTCCTCATAAATACTTGCTCTTCATGGTTAAATGCCTTCCTTGTTTAAGGAATGGAGTGAAACCTATGAAAATGGTTGGTTGAAGCTTGTAGGATTTATATCTCATTATGAGATTGAGCATTCATGTTCTATACTTGGATGGGTTAAAAGGAAAGAGTCTTGTGTATACCTTGTGGGCAAAGTTTTGTGGCTTTGTTAGAGAGTGATGTGCTTGTTCATTGCTTGCCTATGTTGGTTGTAACACTAAAGGTAAATGATGTGTTGATTGATTTCCTGTGAAAGTAGGTGATGGGCATGGCACTCTGATTAAGTGACCATATAAATACATTTATTACGAGACTGCCTACATACCCATGACAAATTTCATAAATGTGAAAAGTTATAAGTTATAAAATGATAGATGCTTATATGTTAATGTCCATTAACTAAATTTTGAGATTGCAATATCAGAGGTTATCTTGAATTATCAGCAAATCCCTTGTATTTCATCATCCTCTTTAATAAATACTTATTTCATCTGTACGGGGTATTCTCTAGGGTATTCTCCCGGTATAGTGGAGAAGGTAGTTGAAGAATGTGGCACAGATAATGAGCCTCTGATATTAGAGTTTGCTTGACTTATTAGGAATTGCTTGAATTATGGTCCTCCTTTTAACAATCCATTTTTCCTTTTTACACCCATTTTATTAGACATTGACACTTCATTCCATTTTTTTTTATGAATTAAAGGTCATCCATGTCATGCAAGTTACAATGAAAAGGTAATCATCCACCAATAGCTCAAATTATGTGTTTTATTTACGAAATTGATTTAAATTATACTATTACTACTGAAATGTGCACTTTCTGTAGCTAATTTTAATTTCTACAACCAAATCCAAAGTTTTACAAGGTCGCACATGTTGGCGAGAAACCAAGACACATGAAGAGTTTCCAAATGTCACCTACATGGAAGTCCACCTACTAGTCACGGCTGTAAAATCACCAGATAACTGTGGCTCATTAGTTAAAATTTTGGTCAACATAGTTATGGAATACTTGTTTTGCACAAAGTATTAAGAGACCAACTCTACAATCAAACGAGCATGGAAATAACAAGTGAATGATATGTGAATACCTAAATTTAAGTTGATGATGTGTCAATAAATGCCCTCTCATGATTTTATCCTTCAATAGAGAATCATGAAAAGAAAAATTATTATTTTGATCTAGAATCTTAGATGTCAATTTTAGTTCTTGATTTTAGGAAATAATTCCTTAAGTTTTTAGTCTTGAAACCATTATAAAAATGCTTCATTTTGAAAGTGAAAGACAACTAGTTAAGTTCAAAATTGTTGTTATTTTCAATTCCTATTGTGAACTCTATCTTTACACTTTAAGTAATAAAAGCTCTGTTCATGGCATCTTTGTGATTATGTTGGTGATTCAAGTCTCGTGATCTGAGATTTAACCTCTCGTGCTCACCATGGGGAGGGTCCTCTAAGGGTATGTGAGATAATATAGATGTATTGTGTCATTATGATTTAATTTCTTTATGCTCTGCAACTAGATTAGAATTTTCTTTACTTCGTTGTTCAGTTTACACAGATGCTTAGTTTTTTTATAGAAATACTTGGTAGGCTGGTCTCTTTGACTCGTGCTGTAAAATTATTCTGTAGCGCCTCTATTTTTCTGGCTAGATGTAGGCACTATAAAATGATTTTGTAGCACCTTCGTCGCAGAATGATTTCATAGCGCCTTTGTTTTTCACCTTCTACGATGTAGTTGTTGTGCGTGTGATCACTTCACCTCCTCCACCAACGAACTTGTAAACCACTAACCACCTCAACTCCCTTTGTCATAATTCCAAAGGGGATACACGTGCATGGCTCAAGACAGGGCCCCATTCTAGTTTCATCTGGAAAAATAAAAGGGTAATAGATAGAGTTCTCTATCCCCTATCTCTTTGAATTCTAGTGTGCTATAACCCACAACACTGTTTTTTTGATAGCCCAAAGTGTTGGCACAATTTTGGTTTGCAAGCTTAAATCATTAAGATTCAAAAAATCCATAGGTTACAAAAAATTGAAATACACCTAAACATGTAGAGCTCCATTGAATTTTGACAGGCATATAATATGTTAAAAAATTGTTAGAACAAAGACTAAATCTTAAATAAATGTACATACAGTCCAATTGGAAACAAAGGAAAGGAAAAGATACATATTTCTTTCATTCACTTCAAACACACATAGTCAGAGGTGGGAAAAGAACGCTCCTCCTCCCATTTGAAGTCCCTTTTATTTACAAAATTCAAAAAGCGGTTTGTTTCCTCTTCTCTACCAAATAAGGGAAGTTGAAAAGACACCTAAGTGAACTAATAATTACTTTAGTGGTTTCATGATCTTAACATTCATGAATGTACAAATTAAATAAACTAAGAATATTGAAAATATGTCAAGTTGGAGTTATAAGGAACTATCTTCCCTAAATAGTCATCAATAATAAAAACCACCATCTTTATTGAAAAATGAAATTTCTTTGGTTACAAAGGACTTATAAACCTGTAAGTCTATTGTCCCATTAATTAGGGAACAAAAAATATCATGCTGCAACTAAAGGAAATTTATAAAAAAAACAAAGATAATTTAGTAAAAGATTCCTTTTATAATAGATAAGAAGAGTGAATAAATCCTAAGAGATAGTCGATATCTATTTTTGTAAGAAGAAAGAACGAATTTGAGTTCAACAGACCAAATAGTCGATATCTATTTCTGTAAAGAAGAAAGAACGAATTTGAGTTCAACAAACCCATATTTTAGAAACATCGAAGGTGCCATGAACTAAATCCCTGGGAGACAGAAAAATAATATGCTTACTCCCATTGATAAGTTAATGTCGAAAAATATAGAAACAAGGCAGGCTGCGTGGCAGCTAGTCCCTGCCTTTAGCAAGCCAGCAGCCATTGTCTGCTTTATTGCCTGCAAGATTATCTGAAAAAGCCATTGTTTTGCTTTATTGCCTGCATGATTATCTGAAGTGTCTGCATGTTCACTGGAGCCTCATGGCTTCCCTTGCATAGCCCCTAGACTCCAACCCCGTGGATATATGCAAGCCATTGTTTTGCTTTATTGCCTGCATGATTATCTGAAAAAGCCATTGTTTTGCTTTATTGCCTGCATGATTATCTGAAGTGTCTGAATGTTCACTGGAGCCTCATGGCTTCCCTTGCATAGGGCCTAGACTCCAACCCCGTGGATATATGCATGGCAGTCCAGATTGTTAATCGGCTGCGTTGCTATCCATTAGCATGATCTCCTTTGCGTTGGATAAACCGTTTGTATGCATGGCAGATAAACCATTAAAAATGGTATATAATAATCTTTCATGCAGATTCTTTTGACATAGAGGATAGCCATTAATATTGTCTGCATTAATGTTTTTGATATGTGATAAGATTTGCGTGGATATCCATTGGAGCGTTGATAACCTTGGCACGTTTTTATTGGTTTACGTGGAGGTCCCAGCCATTGTCTCATGGACCAGCGAACCAGAAAAATCCATTGTTTTGCTTTATTGCCTGCATGATTATCTGAAGTGTCTGCATGTTCACTGGAGCCCCTATGGCTTCCCTTGCATAGCGCCTAGACTCCAACCCCGTGGATATATGCATGGCAGTCCAGATTGTTAATCGGCTGCGTTGCTATCCATTAGCATGATCTCCTTTGCGCTGGATAAACCGTTTGTATGCATTGCAGATAAACCATTAAAAATGGTATATAATAATCTTTCATGCAGATTCTTTTGACATAGAGGATAGCCATTAATATTGTCTGCATTAATGTTTTTGATATGTGATAAGATTTGAGTGGATATCCATTGGAGCTACTGTTCGCTAATTGCCAACTTTGAAACACTCTTCCCCGCTACTAACACTTTCAGTTATTTCTTGTAGGGGGCACCATGGCCTCACGGTACAATAAATACATCATTTTATTCTCATTCTCAGCCACGCCTACAAACTCACTGACGATAAAGAGCTCAGCTGATTGGGTTGTTTTTTCACAACAGATCTCAGAGGCAGTGCGTCGTTTCTGAGTAGACATGGCCGTCACCGAGCCCATACATGTTGCCCTCTTCATCATATTAATTGCGATTACCGTGCATGCAGTACAGAGTGCGTTCTTTGATTTATCTATGGCTTGTTCTTGATCCGTTACTCTTTGTTATATCATTTACTCGCTGTTTACAATAGTCATTGCATTAATCATAGAGGTCTTGCCGGCGTTACTTTGTTTTTTAATAGTCAGTGAATTAATCATAGAGGCGTCACATAGTTAATGTGTTGGGATGATGTACTGTATTTGTTCAGGCGCCATTATCAAGTGCGAGGAGCTTCCCGTGGAACTCTGCGCCTTCTCTGTTTCCTCGTCTGGTAATAGATGTGTGCTCGAGAAGGATGTAATGATGAACGACACCTTGCAATTTGAATGCCAGGTAACTTTTAATTATTAATCATAAAAACCTCACATTACTTACACAACTAGCGATTTTAATAGACACGTCATTGGCGACGATCATAATCTTGACTAGCAATATTGGTTATACATCATTAGTCATCGCTTGTGATGGTGGAAAAAATGGTGGGATGGATAGAAAGCGAACAGTGCATAAATGCGTGCGGCTTGGAACGGATGGTTGTGGGAATGTCCACCGATTCTATACACGAACCGGAATTTAGTACCAAGTTTTGTTCTTCCGAGTGCCGCAACAATTGCCCCAACATCGTCGATCTGCATGTCAATCTCGCTGCGGGAGAAGGTTGGTCCCTCAGATGCCCTTTGTTCTGATGTCAACAATTCATTTAAAGTATTTACGTAATAAGAGATTTGAGGCATGGTTTTGACAGGAATATCTATAGCGAGCATGTGCGAATCACAGAAAAGCAGATCCGGCAATGTGATCAAGAAATCGGAGACCGATTTGTCCAAGTCAAAGTCAAGCATCCGTTCCAAATCGTCTGAATCCCCGAATCGAAAGGAAACCATAAAATTGAGTCGGAAGTTGCTGTAATTGGACACCCTTGTTACGGCAGACCATTATCATTGGTAATTGCATGGAGAAAAATGCAGCATTAAACATAGTTACCAAATTTGGTCGAATTGACCGATTTTTTTTAATATTCGGCGGTTCGATTCAATTCTTGGATTAATACGCCAATTCAATTCTTGGATTAATACGCCAATTCAATTTCGTTATAGGATATTGTGTTCACGGATCAATACGGGAGGTGGCAGACCAGATTTCCAATCAGAACTATTAATTTCTTGTGGCCAGTGTATTTTTCAGAGACTTTTCCGGATCTAGGAGAAAGAAATAAGCTTAAAAAATAAAATGCGTACTACCTGGGAATGAACAGTCGGTTAATCGGCACCTCCGGAGAAGATAGCAGTCAAGGAAACTGACAAGCCTTGAAAGGATTAAAGGGTGAAATCAGATACAACATTCAAACATGAAAAAGCAAAAGTAAGTGGTATTGTAAAATCCGTACCTGCGCAGAAGACTCGGAAGTCTGGCCTGGAGCGGGTTAAGTGTGCCGAAAGCCTGAAAATGCCAAGGAAACGTTATAGTGATTTAATATAAATAATATTTTATTCAATTATATCGTTTGGGCATTCAGACATTCTTGGAATTGAACACTCAGTGGCCCTGCATGCATTACACGTGCCCGTCCGGAGTACTGGTGTACATATCCACCCCGAAAATCCTCGTGGATATGACCAGTACAAGAACCCAGAAAACGCGCAAGGGTATGAATAGTATCAAAACCAGGAAACCGCCCAAGTTTATGTTCATTCCCGTGAGGACACTCTCTCTGTAGATAGCCCATTGACACTCGGCAGTTTTATACAGACATTTCTGGTTTTCCGCATTTAGTGCATTCGTATTCGCGGCATTGCCCTGCTTTCGTCTGTTAACGACTGCGAAGCTTTCAAAGGTAGGGTACTGTGTCTTCAACATCTGCTACTTCCACGGATTTCGAAGAAAATTTCTGCAATTCTGCGATTGCGAATTATGTGCGAAGCTAGGTTTAGGAAAATGTGTGGACTTCGTATTAATTTGTGTTTTCATTCTGTATTTCCACAGGTTCGGTTCTGTAAATAATAATGGTTTGCACTCTTTCTAGTTTGTACATTCCGGCAACTGCTTCTGCCTGTTCGATTCCGACAAGCAGCAGAAATGGAGCTTTCGTTCCCTCTGGTAACGGGCTGAAGTCTAAAGTGAGTTTGAGTTCTTTTAAACAGCGGCGTCTAAAGGCGGCTGTTGTGAGAGCAGAAAGCAGCAAGGAAGGCGCCATAGAGGTGCAAAATACTAGCACCAAAAATGTTGCTGAACAGAGGCCTAGGGCCGTGGAAAGGGCGACAGAGATTTCGCCTTTCGGTAAGTTTATAATCCTATAATTTTGAAGGTTTTTTTTGGTTAACTTTATTCTTCAATTGAATTTGTTCCTAATTGGGTAGGGATACGTGAGGTTTGTCCCTAAGTCGGCAGGAATTTGTGAATTTGTTCCAGGATTTGTGAAGATTTCTTTGAATAGCAAGCTTGATCTGTGAAAACGCCCAAAAAGTTAGAAAACGCCCAAATCGTTCATGCTAATTCAAGCCTGAGCTTTAACTATGTGTACAATTTAGTTTGGCTTCTGACCGATGGATGGGGAACATTTTGGGGGTTTGACAGGTCTTGTCGATCCATTATCGCCAATGAGGACGATGAGGTAGATGCTTGACACGATGGACCGACTTCGCTCTTCTTCGCGGGGGGTATCCAGAGACAACAAGTTGTCAGTTCGAACCCCGTGGGACATGATGGAAAAGGAGACTGAACTGAAAATGAGGTTCGACAAGCCCGGATGCAGCTACAATACTCGGCTGGGGTTGCATGAAAACTCTGAGATGGACAAAATAAAGGCGGAATTGAAAAATGGTGTCCTCCCGAGAACCGACAACCCTTCTACCTATGGTATGTGCACTGACCCCAGTCCTCCTTTCTGAATCTAATTTTATAAATGCATGTGCACTGACCCAGTCCTCCTTTCTGAATCTAATTTTATAAATGCATTGCTACTGCGTAATATACAATTGCTAATTTAATTCAGGAAATTAAGTTTTAGTTTCAGCAACTTACAGAGAATTACATGATGCAGAGAATTACAGGTCTTACATGCTGTGTGATGCAGAGAATTACAGGTCTTACAGGCTTACACAGCGACGCAAATAACCGACAACCCTTCTACCTATGGTATGTGCACTGACCCCAGTCCTCCTTTCTGAATCTAATTTTCCTTTCTGAATCTAATTTTATAAATGCATGTGCACTGACCCCAGTCCTCCTTTCTGAATCTAATTTTATAAATGCATTGCTACTGCGTAATATACAATTGCTAATTTAATTCAGGAAATTAAGTTTTAGTTTCAGCAACTTACAGAGAATTACATGATGCAGAGAATGCAGAGAATTACAGGTCTTACAGGCTGTGTGATGCAGAGAATTACAGGTCTTACAGGCTTACACAGCTACGCAAATAATTACAGGCTTACATGATGCAGAGAATTACAGGTCCTACAGGCTTACAGAGGAGGCTTACAGAGAATACCAGCGACGCAAATAATTACAGGCTCTCGATGCAACTGGGGCATTACAGGCTCTGGATGCAACTGGGGCAAAGACCTTACCATGAAGAAGCTTTTGAACTGGGCAGGTGCAAGTTGGGCCTTCTTCCGTTGTCTTCACAGAAACTGTGCGAAGGCGAAGGCTATCCTGGAAGGAGCGTGGAGAGAAAAGCCTTTAAGTAAACCGTTTAAGTAGCCATGTGGGTAGCCAGGTGTAGCGGGGTAGCCAGGTGTAGCCAGGAACCTGTGGATGGTTATATGTTCACATATACCAGCATGTTCCTCACTGTTTGAACTAACATTTAATTTCCTCAACTAATACTAACATTAATTTACGCGGTAGGATTTACAAGTTTCAAAATATCACATAAACAAAGAAGATAACCTATTGTTTTAGCTTCGGTTCAGCTTCGGTCAAGCTTCGGTCCTCGGGAAGAGGCCAAATAACACGACTAATAAATATGTTGCTCAGAACTTGGGTTATCGCTAATAAAAGCAAGTAAAAGCAGCTAAAAGCAGCTAAATTAATGCTATGTCCATCGTGATCGATTACTATAGTCCCATGCCTGAAGGCAGGGACTAATAAAAGAAGAATAATATATAAAAGAATAAAGCGTTTTTTTCCAAGTAAAGAAGGGAATTGTATGAGAAATTAGAATTCGTTTGTACATATAAAAATTACGAACAAGAAAGGAATTTACAGTAACAGAGAAAGGAACTATTTATTGCAACTCTAATGGGCATTGAAAGAGAAGAGATTTTGCGGCATTAATCATCAATATAGAAAGAAAAACCTACGAATAACCATATAATATTAAAATAAATGGAAAATATACATTTGATATGAGTTTTATTCAAACTTCCTTCAAGGAGGTAATAGGAGAAATTAACTATGTTCTAGTGCTTACCTGGAAGCGCTTTGCGATGATGCTTGTTTCTATCTGTACAAGCAAACAATTTTTACAAAACTGGTATAAAAACCTTCAAATGCATTAGCGAATGGATTCGTCTAACGAGGCCGAGAAATTTCCCAGACGGTTATGGAATTCAGGTGAAAAAAATTCAAAAAATCTTGTAGAGGTAGTGTTTGAATCGTGTTTTTGATGATGGAAATGGATTCAACACCATTAAAAATATTTAGGACATTTAAAATTTTGAAGTTTAACTATAACTTAGATTTACAAAAATTTTGGCCGGAATTTCTCTAAATATAACAGAAATTTCGTTAACTTTCCGGGCAACTCCTCCGCCTCCTTAAATTACACATTAGCAAATTGAATGAAATTTTACACACAACAAAATAAAATTGAAATAATATTACTGATCGTGAACTCTTTAAAAATAAGACAATACCTCTGAGAGTAATCTCTGGAAAGATAAATAGTCATTTCATCTTGATAGAAGGCGAGGTCATACTATTAATGTATTACAAATGGAAGCCATATTATCAAGGAAAATGGTTTTGAATACACCTATTAATAGGCCATCGACGAGAATGGCAAGTGTTGTCAAAAACTCAGGTCAAAACCCTAGCTGCCAGAAGAGGCATGCCGATAAAGTCTAGAAGTGAAATGTATTGGTGTTACCAAATTCCAAAAAGTCAATAAAACTTGACGAAACCCTAATTACAATGAGAACCATTGATTTGGTAGGGTATGATCTAAACTATCCATACATTCAATATGGAAAGGTAGACACGTGGATAATGAAAAAGCCTTCCCGCTCAAGAATAGAACACTCCAGAGACTCACCAGATACATACATATATTTAAGGTATAACAGATAGTCCCACGTCGAAAACTAGAATCATACAAATACCTTATTATAACTTTATGATGACAGTGCAAACAAAAAAATGATTAATGTATTTTTAAAACTAGTAACAAGTTGTAAATGTAGAATTGAGGCTTCTGTGATCCATCATAGTTATAAGAAGAGCTTCGGCGTAAATCACATGACAAAGACATTTGTCGACGCGTTTCGAACCAACTAGTGTGGTTC
>APFE031321946.1:0-22290 GCA_000404065.3 Pinus taeda
TTTCGTATCATGATGATATCAGTTGAAGACATTCTGCTTCAACTGATTCTCAAGGTGACTCCTTCACCTATCATCGTTCTGCATCTCGTCCATTTGCTGCACCTTACTGTGTAGCACCATCTTGCTTGTATCATCATAGTCATGCTGCTCATGATCACTATGCTGCCAATACATCATGTTGCCCATGATCTACATCATGCTATCCATACATCGTGCTGCCCATGATCTACATCATGCTATCCATACATCGTGCTGCTGCCCATGATCTACATCATGCTATCCATACATCGTGCTACCCATGATCTACATCATGCTGTTGTCCATACATCATGCTGTCCTCTGCCATTATATATAGTGTGTCTTCCATGCCATGCTATGCCATGCCATGTCAATGAATATGCTGACACAATTCCATTCTAGATTATACCATTGACTGCTATATGCATCAACATTATTGCCCATCAAGTCATAGTACCTGAACATGTCATAATATTGAGCCGCAGATGATATATGTGATCACTGTTATTATGGAAGTGGCTATATGTCAATCCATGAGCAGAGGATGAACATGTCCCTTCTAACTGCGTGAACATGTTTCTCATGACAATGATTGTGTGAACATATCTCCCAAGACTGCGTATTAGTGTCCCTCATACCAGCGTCTAAGTTTCTCAATAACAGCATTAGGATTACATCATTTGACAATGTATTTGTCTTCAAGGTCATCAATCTTCATGACTGCATATTAGTGTCCCAGAGACCAGCGTTTTAGGCTTATTTGTACTGCGGCTAGGTTTGAGGTTTCCTCACTGTAGCCACTACAGCTAGGGCTTCACTGTGGCCACTACAACTAGGGCTTCACTGCGGCCTTTATTACTTACTGCGTCCTCACTTATCATCACTGCGGCTTCATACAACGGTTATGGACAGTCTTCTTCCATGCGTTATGACTGCGGCTCTTCATGAATGTCACTGCGTGTAAGGAGTCTCTCTTCCCTTCGTATAAGTGACTTCCAGATCAGCGTATGAGAACATCGTATAAGGTCTCCTCATGATCAGTATAAGTCTGCGTTGGATTAGGGCATCATCTTACAGCTAGGGCTCCTTCTAGACCAACGTATTCTTTTGTTCTCTCCTTCTCCAAAAACCCAAGACGTGGAGAGGAGATCACCTCAAGAATGTGTGAAAAACGACTTCAAGTCCTCACCAATTTATACTAAAAGTTGGATGATGAATAGACACGTCTATTGGGCTTCTGAGCCTACTCGGAATCGGATGATCTTTGGATCAATCCTACACCTCTCGACGAGAGGGATCCAATAAAAATATCAGCTGCCATAAATAAGCCGACCCACATGGAGTTTGGCCCTAGTTGCAAGAGAGATGTGACTTCTCTTGTGCTAGGATGCCCTACAAGAGGGTCAGGTTTTGTCCATAAGGAGGCCGAGGATCTCTGTTGAAGGATAATTGTGTGCCTTTTGTGCACTAATTGCAAAAGAAAGGAGTTTTTGTGATGAGGTTGTAGAAGATAAACCTATATGCAAGAACGAATTTGTGTGCATAGATTGTATTTGTAGTAAGTAAATGTTATTATTGATAAAAATTGAATGGTGAGTTACATTCCTTCGTGGTGGTGTGCCTATATAGGCATTGACTGGCCACAAAGGTGAGTGGTCACACCTTTTGACCTTTTGCCCTTTCATAATTAATGTGCCATTAATTATTTAATTTATTATTAACATTATTATTTAAATATTATTATTTAATTAATGTTTTTTATGAATATTTTATTCATAACATTGCCACCCCCTTCAGAGATGCTTTGTCCTCAAAGCATAACCAGAAGGGGTTCCTCTAGTTGAACATGTTGCTATGGAGTGACATCTTTGCAATGATTAGCGAAATCTTCATGAGTATTTATACCTTCCTTGAAGCTGGAAGAATTAACACCATATAATTTATAATGTAGTCCTTGCCAGTTAAACTCCATGAATTGTTCTTCAAGGTTTGTAGTATAGCTTCCTAGTTGTATTAACCATTTTGCACCTAGAACTGCATCCATTTGTTTGAGTGGTAGAGCAAATAGATCTGTTTGTAGCTCTAGTTCTTGTATTTGGATTAAAGCCTTATGACATTCTCCTATTTCTTTGAACTTTTGCCCAGTAGCGACAAACATGGTCAGGTCCTTGATTGGGCATATACAAAGATCAATTTGTTTAGCAAGATCAATGTTTATACAATTGTGAGTACTACTAGAATCTACAAGTCTATTGACATTTCTGCCTCTTATGAATCCTTTGAGCTTTAGGGTTTTAGGGCATAATCTCCTCATCATGTTTGTTGGTGGTGTAATAAGCTTAATGCTCCTTCCTAGAGATTGGTTTCTCTTTTTTCGAAGATGTGGTGGAACGTATTTTGTAGTTGCTTGTTGTTCTTGATCTTTTGGAGAGTTGTTATTTTCATCATGGTTTTTCCCATCACATGAAGTTGCAGCTAATAACAGTTCCTCAGAATCTAAATCTTCACTGTGTGTGACAACGATTTCTTCATCACGTTCTTGTACTTTAACTTGCTCCCCATCTACTATTTTATAGTAGCACAAGGATGCGCCTTTACATTTATGTACTAGCATCCAGTTTTCTCCACACTTGCGACAATTATTTTTCTTTTTAATCTTTTTTTCTGACTCATTACTTGAAATGTCTAAGTCCTTCTCAACTTCATAAGTATATAACTTCTTGTTAAGGCATCTATTTCTTGAAGTCCATTTGTCTCCAGAATACCGACATTTGTTTGTTTCTTTTTTCCCATAGTATTGTTGTTGGCCTTCATCTTCCTTGAATTATGACATTCTAAATATATATTTTTTCTTAATAATTATTGCTACAACTTCAATAGTTTTGGGCTTGTACAACTTCAATTCTACTCGGATACATTCCTTAAGTCCACATCTATACATTTTTATCAGTTCTTCATCAAAGAATCCTCTTTGTCTTACAGCTAATACTTCCCATTCGTGGGTGTATTTGCTTACAGTTCCTTTTTGTTTGAGATGAACAAACTTTTCATAGATATCATCTTCTTCCTCATCATGAAATCTTTGTAGTAAGGCATCTACAAAATTCTTCCAAATGAATGAACGTGCTTCACATTTGTTTGACCACCATAAGCACTAGTCGTATGCTTCAGCTTCTAGGTTGTTAGATGCAGTCATAAATTTTTCTCATTCACTGATTGTCAGGTTTGACTAAAAATGGCCTCCATTTGTTGACCCAGACGGCGGTGCCTCTATGATCCTTACCATCATACTTAGGTAATTCTCTTTTAATTCGTTGGTAGTCTTTTTCTGGAAATTTCGTATAGTATTGACTTCCTCGGAAGTGTATTTGCGATATTTGTGGAATTTCATGATTTAAAAAAATTTCACCTTCTGGAGTCTTGGGACTTTTTGTTGGTTCTTGAGCGATTAAGGGATTAAAAACTGGATTGATTTCCATTAACTGGCTCAACATGCTCTCAACGTTATCTATTTTTCTAATATCACTTGCCATTTTCTCTCAAGTTACAATTATCCTATCTTGACCCTCTCATAATTCGGTCTGCTTCCTTTCGACATTATTGAGGCGTCGTCACATTTTATCAAGTTCTTCTTGAATTTTCTTTGAAATGTCGTCATTATTACTCCCTATTTTGTACTTCTTTTTGGTAGACCAATTTTTTTATTTGGAATTATAATAATTTGTATTTAATTTATGTCTTATAATTACAATATATTTATAATTATTATATAACTATATTAAATATTCTCGCGCAAACAACTACAGGATTACGAAGGTGTCCCTTACCGGTGTAGGTGATGCCACAAAGTGGGACATTTGTACAAGGACTGTCCTTTACTCTCAGGGGTGACTTCAGAACATTCGAAGAGGACTAAACAACCTTCAGTAGAACAGACAAAAGGTGACAAGCAGCAGGGAGAGGGCGACAAGAACTAAGGCGAGACTCCATCGGAGGCGGGGAATGATGCGTCTATCAAGGCGAATAATAGGCAGAAAGCAACGTCCTCTCCGCCTTGTACCACTTCTATGACCGTTGTGGAAGCTTCCTCTCCACCGGGTAATGTGTTATCTCCCATAACTTCTGCAATTATTTCAGATGTTATGTTCTCTGTTTTGCGCTCATCTTTGCACCCTCCATCCTCTACTCTCAACCCTATCCCTTCCATTCCATGCTTCATTGCCTCGCCCCCTCCTGCTTTCTCCACTACACCCACCTCTATCAGGGAACCTTCCACCCCTCATACTCGCTCTATCTCCAACTTCGGATCGGGATCTCACCCATATAACCTGCGTCCCCGCGACCGTCCTAAAATTCTGGGACTGGGCCACTCCCCTGGGTGTTCTAAATACAAACCTTCTAGAGGCCGTCCATCCTATATCAAATCAGCCATTAAGTCAGTTGTCGTTGATGTCGCGCGAGGCCGACAATGCACCAGAGAAAGGGCACTTAGAGCTATTGAGCCCTCTACCACTGGTTCCCCATGATTTGGCTCTCCTACAACTGTAGGAGATTAGCCAACCCCAAAAAGCGCTTGGCTCTCAAGCGACTGGCAAAAGAATCTAGATGTGACATCCTCTTCCTACAGGAGACTCTCTGTAATTCAGACATATCCACGAAAACCCTTCAATCCATCCTTCCGGGTTGGGTTTTTCATGGTTTGGATGCTAATGGCAAATCTGGTGGTCTTGCTATTGGTATTAACCCCAGGACTGTCAAATTACTATCATCATGGGGAGGCTGGGGCTTCATTGGCATGGACATTTTTGTGGGGGAACTCGGTTTCCCACTAAAAATCATGAACATCTACGCCCCAAATCAGAACAGAATGACTTTTTGGCACAATTTACTGGAGAATAATCTTGTCACTACTTCCACTATCATTGGTGGAGACTTAAACTTTTCGTTGGGTATGGAGGAATCCTGGGGACATCAGGCACAATTGGATCCTATCTCGGAACAGATGGGTACGCTACTGGACACCTACAAGTTGGTTGATGTCCCCATGAACAAGAAAGTCCCTACTTGGCATAACAAGCGAATGGGAACAGCTGCTTTGGGTCGGAGATTGGACAAATTCCTGATCCATGAAGACCTCCTCCAAAGCCTCCCCCTGTACAGACAATGGGTTGGCACTGGAGGTTTATCCGCCCATCTCCCCATTTTCCTTCAAATCGATGGACCTACCAAGAAACCCCGACCTCCTTTCAAATTCTTCTCTGGCTATCTGCTAGAGCCGGACTTCGTTAACCTCGTGACGGATTTCTGGAGATCGCAGCCCCCGCTGAGGGATCAGAGGATGGCCGCGGATTTCTGTGAAAGACTCAAAAATCTCAGGAGCAGGACTGTGGAGTGGTCAAAGAGGAAGAAATTGAGAGATGAACAGCATCTCATTGATATTGAGCTACAGATTGCACAGCTAACGGATGAGCGGGGGCTTGGATTCATAACTGAGGTATCAAAAGTACTGTTGAATAACCTAGAGAAGGAAAAATCCAAACTGCTACTTGACAAAGAAGAACAGTGGTGGTTGAAAAGCAGAGCCACCTAGCTGCAAGTGGGAGATGGCAATACAAAGTTCTTCCATAATTCTGCAAATGGGAGAAAGGCTTCGAATACTATCTGGCAGATGCCTTGTGAACCTAATGGTTGGGCCTCATCACACCAGCAATTAGCCGCACTGGGCACATCATATTTTAAAAGACAATTCACTACTCCAACTGTTATTAACCTCCCGAATATCATTAACCTGGCTGGACACTTCCCAAGGTTTGTGGAACCTGATGCAGTTGAGGACATGATTCAACCAGTCACTATGGAGGAACTGGAAGCAACATTAAAGTGGTTCAAAAAAGACAAGAGTCCGGGTCCGGACGGCTAGCCAGTGGAGTTTTACCTGGCTTTCCTGGAGCTGATGGGAAAGGATCTGCTGGCAGTCATTGAAGAGAGCAGAATCAATGGTCATATTCATCCTCCCTTGAACTTCACCTATATAGCCTTGATACCTAAGTCTAATTCCCCATCCTCATTCAATGACTTCAGGCCCATATCCCTCTGCAACTGCCTATACAAAATCATTTCTAAAATTATTGCTAATCGCATTAAGCCCATCCTTTCTAATCACATCTCCCAGGAGCAATTCACCTTCCTTGATCACCGTCACATCCAGGATGCCATTGGAACAGCCCAGGAAGCCCTTCATTCCATAAAATTCAAAAACCTCAAAGGCATCTCTCTCAAAATCGACCTATCGAAGGCCTTTGACAAAGTGAATTGGCTCTATCTGAAAATGATCCTCGTGCATTTGGGTTTCCCTCCCATCATTATATCTTGGATCATGGGATGTATCTCATTTGTCTCTTTCACCATCCTCGTAAACGGATCAGCCACCTCATCTTTCAATATAGACAGAGGAATCAAACAGGGCTGCCCTCTTTCACCTCTCCTTTTCTTGCTAGTCATGGAAGGACTGAGTAGACTTATAGCAACTGCAAAAAGGAGAAGGGACTTCAGTGGGCTAAAGATCATGGAGCAATTTTATCTTACTCATTTACTTTTCGTAGATGACATCATGATATTCTTGAACGGGAGTGTCCGGGATACCACCTCCCTGAATAATATTCTGAGTCTTTTCTGTAGAGCCATAGGGATGGAAATAAACAGAGAAAAATCTACCATCTCTCTATCTGATTGCACTCCACAGGAATCTCTTCTTGCCAATCAAAAATTTGTCTTCCAAGAAATAGATCTACTGGAGGGTATCAAATACTTGGGATTCAGGCTCAAACCTGATGGATACAAGATAGCAAACTGGACCTGGCTCATCACAAAAGTGGAAAAAAGAATCAGCTGCTAGTGTCATAGGCTCCTCTCCCGAGCGGGCAAACTTATCCTCATTAAATCAGTTCTTGAAGCCACCCCGGTGTACTGGATGTCGCTAGCCTGGATTCCTAAGGGTATACTCCACAAAATTCAACAAATCTGTTGTAAGTTCCTGTGGAATGGGAAGAAGGAGGGCAATACTTTTGCCTGGGTGAAATGGTCCAACATTGCTACTCCTAAGAAATGGGGAGGATGGGGTCTCAAATTACTCCCTGCTTTTGCTCAAGCCCTGGCTGCCAAACAAGGATGGCTCCTTCTGAAGCAAAATAGTCTCTGGGTAAAGGTTATTCATCACAAATATATCTGGCCTCTGTCCATCATTGACTGGATCAGAAGACCGAGCTGGAACAGAAGAGGTATATCGGGGATATGGAGAGCCATTCTTAATTCCATGTCCATTATAAAAGATGGTTTGCTTTGGCAAATTGGGGATGGCACTTCTGTACGCATTGGAATTGACCCATGGCCGGGCTGTGGAAACTCACATATATTCCCTGAGGGATTGGTACATCACCTTAACAACAGAGGCATCAAGTTCCTTACACAGATTCGAGACCAACAGAACTCCAACCTTTTTTCACAGGCCTGGTTGAGTGAACAGCACTGGAATATTCCAATCGAATGGAGGGGACTTAGCAGAGCTACATACAGCCCCTTACTAAATCTCATGTCAGCTTAAGGATGGCAGAAGACGAACTTATATGGGATCTCTCTAAAACTGGTCAATATTCTCCAAAACTGGGCTATGATAAAATAAGTGAGAATAGAAAATCGGCGGTAATCAAAGACTGGTGGGTGTCTCTATGGAAATTAAAGGCTCCCCCACGCACTCGATTATTGATGTGGAAAATTTTGGCAAACAAGATCCCTACTGCTTCTTATCTCAAAAAAAGGGCTTTCTCAAGACCATCTCGTTGTGTACTATGCCTATAGGACGAGGAAATGACCCAGCACCTTTTCCTCTCTTGCCCAACCACCAGATATATCTGGTCTCAGGTCAGTCAAACGTTAAACTTGAATATGAACTGGCAAGGGGCGGATATCAACACAGCATGGGAACTTTGGTGGAGCTCCTCGGCGACGGAAAAACCCCGAAACCTCCCACTCCTTATCTCATGGCACATATGGATCAAGAGGAATTCTATCATCTTTGAAGATAGACATGTAAACTGGCACCTGCTCCACCCTATCATCTGTGGGGCCTATGCGGAACTGCCGATTGAAAACAGTTAGATCAAGACTAGGACCATCCGTCAGGAGCATATAAACAAGGATCTGCCGTGGGCCTTTTTTGACAGAGCCGCCCAACAGCAGGGCTATGGCGGCGGCATTCTGTTCCACCTATCTGATTCCCATTATTTTCATATTAGCATGGGTCTAGGCCTGGGTACAAACAACCATGCTGAGCTGATATCTCTTCGACACCTTTTATATTTTGCCATTACCAAAAACTGCCGAAGTTTACAAATATTTGGCGACTCTAAAATTGTCATTGATTGGTTTAACAACGATGTTGTCTGTTCTGCATATTCTTTAAAGAATATCTTGGAAGAAATTGTTTTTTTCAAAACATTTTTTGATCAGATATCTGTTTCCCACATCTACAGGGAGAGGAATGGAATTGTTGACCGGCTATCGAAGGAAGCGACGCATCGTCCTCTACGCGAGTGGATGATCGCGGAATTCTCCCCAGCAGGGACATATCAGTATTATCACAGGCCATACATTGAGGAGGCACTACAGTGAGGCGGTAGCCTCAATAGCAGTTTCATTTTTGAGCATAATTTTTTGATCATGTTATTGTATATATTCAGTAATCTTGCTATACTATAGGGTGCCTACTGTATATAGTCGATGCTATATGAACTCTTTATTTTATTTTGATCGTCTCCACACCAATACTGTACACCCTCTGGGGTTTTTTTATTGCAACTGTTTTCTAGTCAGTGGACGAGGGCCACAGTACCGCATATGCCTTTGGGCATCTACAGCATGTAATTTCTCCTTGAAATTATAAATTTTCTATTTTGGAAAAAAACTATATTAATATATAATTTATATAAATTATAATATATATATTATTAATATATTATTATATATATATAATTATTATATATATAACTATAGATATATTTCAATTAGATTTTTTTTTAAACGAAACGCCCTGTTGACCACCGCGAGCTACGATAGCTTACATGGATGGGTCCCTTGAACTGTGGCACGAAGGGAGACTCAAAACTTTGGCTCAATTGGCGGCTCAGAAAATCAATATAACACGATGGTTTGATGGCTCAAAGGGGTGTAACAAGGAACAACCCGGGGGGCAAATGTGACGATGCACAATGGTAGTAGCACAACATTGGTGGCACGACAGACAAGGGAACTACACAACGACATTAGGCCAGTGATGTTGAGTTCGGTCAGACTACAGCAATGACTGTAGGTGGTGAAAAAGGAACCATAACAGCATGGGAGAAGTAGGGTTGGGGTTGACGATGAGCGAAGACGGCAGGGAAAGAGACAAGCGGTTTTAGAAAGGGAACAGAGACCAGACAATGTGATAAAATGAATCAGTTGGTGGAAGATGAGACACTGAGTAAGGAACAACAGAGTAGCGAATGGAAGATGAATCTCCAGAGAACCGAAGACTTTGATACCACTATAGAAGATAAACCTATATGCAAGAACGAATTTGTGTGTATAGGTTGTATTTGTATCAAGTAAATGTTATTATTGATAAAAATTGAATGGTGAGTTACATTCCTTCGTGGCAATGTGCTTATATAAGCATTGACTGGCCACGAAGGTGAGTGGTCACACCTTTTGACCTTTTTCCCTTTCATAATTAATGAGCCATTAATTAATTAATTTATTATTAACATTATTATTTAAATATTATTATTTAATTAATGTTTTTTATGAATATTTTATTCATAACAGAGGCGTAATGGACCTAGCCGCAGCCATGGTGATGGTTTTATTCGTGGTTAAGAACAAAAGAAAGTCACAACAGAGATTAGGTGTTAATCGCAGCTTGTAAAGGGTCTGTTCTGTAGCATGAAAGGGCCTACCTCAAACATAAAAGACCTAATCTGACGCAGCTTAAGGAAGGGCGGAGACGTATAGAACTTAGATCTATAGGACGAGGTTTAGATCAAGTGGTTGAGGGCAGGAGGAAGGATCAGTGGGTTAGGATTAGAGCTTAATAAGCTACATGCAGAAGGCCGGGAATAGGACCACTAAGAAGGTTAACCATGCCCGGTTAGGGCTAGAACTAATGGCCCAAGGGACAGATCTAAGTGACTACATGGTGGTTAAGGGCTAGCATGGCCAGATGCTGCCAGGACAGAGTCGAGACTCAGATTAAGAGGGCCGAGAGTCGTCTAAGGTAAGTTGAGGAGCATATCCTAATCTAAAGCGTCATAGAGATCTGTACTGAGATTCGAAGGCTTGGTGTTAAGGCAAATCTCGAGTGCATCAATGGTGGGAAAGACTAATATGGAGGTTGTGGGTTTGAGATGGATAAAGGAGAGTTTGTGGCTCTATTAAAAGGGTGGTCTAATTGCCCAAATTGGTTGTGCAGAACGCAAGGAACAAACCAAGTGTAATTTGGTGACTAGCTAAAGTAGCAAAGGATGAGAAAAGGCTGAACTAAGATTTGTATGTTGGCTAAAGTTTGATCAACAAGTGATCTCTGTATATCCTGAAGTCTGTTCACAAATGGAATTATGAACAACATGTTTTCAAGGGTTAAGTAGTGAGCTTGAAGAAAAAAAACCACTGAGTAGTTCGTGTGTTGAGGGCTGATATGCAGTTTGTTTAATGGACAAAAGCCACTATGAGCAGTTGTGTGTGACAGAGGTTTAATGGCGCAAATCTTTGTATGTTTTGGTGGCAAAGGATAGCCAAAGCAGTGGATAAAGTGGACTGAAAGGGCTGAAGGAGAAGGGCTTCTAAAGCAAGTAAGTCAGGTTATTTATCTCTGTGTTTTATGGGCAGATTGAGAATCAAATGGATCTTACCTCAATCCCTAATCTTTTGTATACATGTATATTAACTATACTAGTGATCTAAAGGGCCAAGATCCCTGTTATGGGAGCCTCATTATTCTTTTATTGATGGACAATACAAAATCAAGCTTTGGGCTCAATATATCTGTGTATTTATTGATTTCACTGTTGTAGATTTCCACTGTGCAAAGCGCTTGTAAGTTGAGGGTTCCTAGTGTGTTTATGTGCATGATGTGCCATAGACCAGATCTAGGGCAAGTTATCGCTCAAACTAGCAGGGGTCCTAGAAGGGAATCCTAGAGGGGCGACTACTAGGTCAAGGGCAACAATGGAGTAATAGCCCATTGTCACCTCAGCTAAAGCTCCCTACTCTTTACGGCCTTTCACCAGTTGTAGGAGATCCCGTATGAAGGGAATCACCTAGATAAATGGGTCAATAAAGGGAAAAGAGTGATTCTTGAAGAGGCCTATTCACAAGAGAGGTTCAATATATGGCTTACTTGCCCAAGAGGCAAGATTAAAGGCTCTCTAAGAAGGGCCAAGAGGGTCTTATGGGCTAGGTTTTGGGAATGAGACCTCTTAAGGAGGGACCTAGTCCTAAAAACCCTTATGAAGAGTTGGTTTCCAAATATTCTTTGTAGAATTACCTTCCAAAAGTTATGGGAACACACGGGACCAAGTGGACCCACAACTAGGTCAAGGGGGTGGAATTGATCAATCAAGGGTATGCTTGACCTAATTGAGGAGGAGAAGGAGATCAAAGGAAGAATTTTCAACAATCTCAACACAATGATTTCAATGAGGACACTAACTAAGGGAAAACTAAGGCAAGAAACAATCCTTGAGCTAGGGCTTGCAATATCTCGAGATCCCACTATCGGATTTGCTACAAATTTGGAGGGCCTCTAGAGCAAACTCCAACGCAGTTGTGGACCAAAAATCGAAGTGTTTGGATGGCTAGATTGTGAGATAATCAATGCCCTAAGTGACCTATGCAGGCTAGGCTAGAAAAATAGGAAGAGGTGATAAAGATTATGCTTTTTGATGATCACCTATGGAGGACCAGTGCTAATCCTTTGGGAGAAATGGATTCAAGATGATTCCAATGCTTGGAGTGATTTCACTTGGTCAAGGAGGCCTCTAGAACAATTTCGCATGCCAATTAGGGCATGGGATAATTTCTTGAAGGTCTTTATACTTCGATGTGCAATGTGATGATTTATTGAGATAAAATTTTAACAAAATATCTCGAGGAACATTCACTTATTCAAACATGGCCCATGACATGATGCAATGCTAATAAAAGACAAATTTCCACCATTTCGCACAAAAAAAGCAACAAATTTCAGCATAGTATAGTGAAATTCCCCAGCAACATGCATGTGGCATAAGAAAAAGACAAAATAGCATTAAAAGAGAACTTACATGTGAGAATAAATATATCCAATCATCATCATATGCCAATATAGAAGCTCCAAGACAAATGAAGAGATCCAAATATCAAAATTCATCCATCCATCTAATTTCATCCTCCAAAAAGAATAGCGAAAATCTCACAAGAGAATATGATCCAATCCAAGTGATGATCAAAGAAATGAATCACCTCTCATCTATTTATACACTTCCTAATGAATGTGATTTAGCTAATTAGGCCTAATTTAGCCCCTAAAATAAAATAATGTGCATAATAACATAATTTTTGGTGACAAGCCCATCGAATAGCTCAATAATGTAAAGATAAGCCTCTTAAGAGGGTCGAGTGACCAAAACAGTGAATCGTTGGGCCTTTGAAGGGGCATCATGAAGTCCAAGGGGCGCCATGATGAAGGAAAGGACTCCAAACATAGTGGACAAAGGGTTGGGCCCTTGTTATCCAATCAAGAACCTATGGTGTTCCCAAGTGGGTGCGGGGGCACAAGGGCAACCTCATGGGTCTCCAAATGGATCAAATATGCTTGTAAACCATCTGTAAAAGCCGAAGTGATGAGATAAACCCTCCATTTGCAGTGGGATGCATCCTGGAACATCTGCCAAGTGTATGGTGGAACCGTGGAGCCGGTTGGGCATGGTGGACTAGGTGCATCACTCTCATCCAAAAGATGGAACACAAGCAATCAATGAACATTATTAGGGATCCAAGAAGTAATATTTGTTATGGCGGAAAACCATGGCTCTCAATGCTCACCCTACAAGTGCCAATGTGGCCCTCTAGAGGGCTAGGACCCTGTATAGGGAGACTAAGCCCCAAATGAAGCCCCACCTGCAATCCTGCATAAGATCCAATGCGTCTCGTTGCCTTCCAATGGAACAAATCATTAGAATAATCAAGTAATAATGCTTACAAGTTATGGGATCAATTGGGCACTTCATGGTGGCGTGCCCTTCCATAGTGGGTTTTGGCATGTACAAGTGTCTCCAAGCTCCATAAGGGGTTAACCAAGGACCCTACTAGGTGGTTTCAACCTCTAAAGGGGGTGGCATGTTCATAGTACATCCTTTAAGAGGTAGGTTGCAATTGATATAATAATGGAATGGAGTGGGGGGTCATGGGAATCATCTAAACCACATGTCAAGGTGCATGGGTAGCTATAATAAGGGAAGCCCACACCTAGGTTTATGAGTGTAGGAGGGAGAAGATCGTGGTACATGAGTTACCCCAACCTTTGTTTTTCCACTCTTCTTCATATGCCTTTTCCTTTTTATTAATTTTTCTTCATAACTGCTCGAGGCTCCAGGGGATGGAGAGCATGATGTGTAATATATAGCAGTGCATACCCCCTTGAGGTGGGGCAGTTCATTGCCCACCAGGGGTTGGGACAATCATGGGTTCCTTAACGATGGAGGGGGCTCATCTAGGGCCCATAGGAACCAGGGTGATGGCCAAGAATAAGGGGTAGAGCTCATGTTTGGCTTTTGCCCACGTGCTAAATTTGTATCTCCCGACCATATTTTGCATTTTGTGGAACATTTCTTGTTAGGAGTAGCCAAATTATGCTTTTTACTTTCTTTTTAGCTACATCAACCTCTGGGGCATCATTCCAAGCACGACCCAAGGTGTGGACGAGGGGAGGGGGAGGCTAACCCTATGTGGACCCAGTGGACACATGTGGACCCGGATGGAAAAATAGATGAATGAGGCTCAAATGAGTGGAAAGAGAGTAATGTAGATGGTGTCGGGAAGTGGGACCACACAACCAAAATCGGGATTCCCATGTAGTGCCAACCCTAAAGCTAATGGCCAGTAAAGGAGACCCCACAAGACTAGGATACAAGGGTAACCACGAAATCAAGCAATGGAGATAATAATACAAACCTAACCCACTCTTTCCACTGAATCCCCCCACCCATGTTGGACATTGGATAAACCAACGCTCCCCGTGTGTTTCGTGACATGGACTAATTGCCTCTTGTGGATCCTTATCTATAGCAATGTAATCGTTGACTAACACTTGCAGGTTTTGATCTAAAGACAATAGTGATTCCCAACAAGTGGTATCAAAGCATAGGTTACGAGTTTGATACACACCTGGTTCACATTGCGGGGGAGACTGTTGGACATTGGATGAACCAACGCTTCTTGTGTGTTTTGTGACATGGACTAAGTACCTCTAATGGATCCTTATCTCTGGCAATGCGATAATTGACTAACACCTGCGAGTTTTGGTCTAACAACAATCGTGATTCCCAAAAATCAATTCATGCCCAAAACTACCCATGACAAGTAAGGAAAACTACTCAACTATACCAATGAAAAGCGATACCTTTCGTGTTGAAGGGCCCACCTTCAAACATACATTCATTATAAATGGGCAAGGGACCACATGGTTGGCTCAGGTGGCAAAGAAAATGGCACATCATGCTATCTAGGGGCTAGAAGGGGTTGGTGCCTGCTGGCTGAGGACCATCTAGGAGAAAGAAAAATATCCTATATATACTACTCACAGGTGGTGGGTAATAGGGCCCAAGGAAAATCCAACAGAAAGCACCGAAACTATGATAAGAGGATCACAAAAATGTGTTCTATTGCTTGTTACAAATGAGCACAAATAAACATGTAATCATAATATATGGATTACACTCATAAATGTGGGATACTAATAACAAAAGTTAGGTATCACTATATTATTAAATCAAACTATCCCACATTGGTTGCAGAAACAATGCAAATCCTATAGAAAACTAACCATATCCAACTATAGGAGGATATAAACCTAGGATACTAATACAAGCCAAAATCCAGTCATTATTAAACATGAAGCCATCTCCTCTATATATTCCTCAATTATATATATATATATATATATATATATATGATAATTTATTGGTGCATATAGAGGGCTTCCTATATTCTTAATTGTCTTGTAGTTCTTCCTATTCCTCATATATAGTTCTTAAGTATGTATGTATGTATATATATAGATAATTTGACATGCCTTGATTATGGTGAATATGAATCCATATATTATGACTCACGAGTCAATTTGTGTATTACACTTGGGGCAACATTTACAAGTGTAATCCACAAATTACACTCATCAAAAGGATTAGAATATTAACAGATAGTACTCATATATATTATTTGAGTACTATAGTATATATGAAACTACTAAATATATATACTATTTTATAACAATTCCTGCAATAAAGAATTCAAACAAACTGCAGATATATATATATATATATATATATATATATATGAAGAATCGGAGGAACTACAAGACAATTAAGAATATAGGAAGCCCTCTATATGAACCAATTATCATATATATAGTCAACGAATATATATAGGATATGGCTTTATGGTTAATAATGTCAATTGGATGTGGCTTAGGTGGTTGGGAAAATGTTCTTATCCTCACCACTCAGGGTCAATTCTCACATGTGACATGTTAGGCTCACAACTAGTATATTGTTGCAATGGCTTCAAGCTTTGTTGTTTGAGAGTCCCTTGAGGAACAAAGCACGTATATTCCTCATAAAAAATATAAAGATATTTATTTGAAGAAGATATACATACATACATACATACATACATATATATATATATATATATATATATGTTCACCAATGTCCAAACCATTAGAAAAAAATATATAGAGCTTGTTCATGTATATGTAGCATGAATTGATTGGGTTTAGCTCAAGTGGTTGAGAAAAATATTATTATCCTCACCACTTGGGTTCAATTCCTGCATGTGACATGTTGAGCTCATAATGAGTATTTCTTGTAATGGCTTTGAGCCTTATTGTTTGAGCAATCCCTCGAGGACCAAAACATATATATTCCTCATATAGAATATAAATAATATAGAAAATTTACATCGAGATATAAGTTTGGTGATATACATAATTGAAGTCCTAAAATGCATGGACATTGAAGCTCTAAAAGACCTCTAAGTGTCCAAAAATAATCATAGTACATAGCACAAACAAATGACTACAAATCCCCAAAATCATTCCCTAGATCTAGATCTACATCAACATCCTTTGAAAAAATATCAATGTTATTGCCCTCTTGACCCAATCCTCCAAGTGCAACACTAGTGCCAACAACCACTAGTTATCAAAGTCACTCTAAGTTCTCTCAACTAAAGTCATCATTTGGAAATGTTATTTGTTGGCTCTCCAAGATCCATTCCAAGGAGAGATCAATATCATTCAAGAAAATGGCATTTGCATCAATGATTTTTCTTCAAAAAGATTTACAAGGTTGGAATCTCAAGTAACCAACATTTCCAAGAGTAAGGAATTCACGATGACTCTTGAGAAGAAGAATGATCGCTTTTTGGCACTACTCAACTCTCGTGGGAAACTAGAAGATCCTAAGGAGTTAAGATAAGACAAGAAAGAACCAAAGCTTGGAAAAGTAAACTCCAATAACTGATCCTCTCAACATCGATTTAATGTGGAAGCAATGCTCAAGATCAAGCCCTATGAAAGTGAAGTAGACATAGTTAAGATATAAGTAATTGCTTGCAACAACTAGAAGTCTATTTCAATTTGCACAATATATGAGAACATAAAATAACTTTTACAAAGCTCAAGCAAGAAGGCCATGAACAAGCTCAATGGAAAATCCACACTACTGCCCATTAGGTTGGAGTGAGACCAACCAACAACTATTCAGGAGGTATTCAAATACTTCTTAATGTCTCAATTTTACCTTATCAAATATGAAGACCACAGGATTCAGTGACACTACTACCAATTATACCAAGGAAAAAGTAATAGGTATAATAGTACACTACAAAGTTTCAGACGCAAGCCATCTAGTTGGGGATAAATCCCAAGAACCCCAAAGTAGTCATAGTTATTGTTGCCCACTAAAAGTAGGTAACCCATAGGAGAAAATGTCTCTTCCTTGGATAGGCATCCAACCAGCAGCCCAATATTATCATCCCATATCATGATGCTAGTACTTCAATTAGATTTCTCTCTCCCATCCGACATTTCTTCTTGAAGTAAAGTAGGTCATGCATTGGCTAGTACTTCAAGAATTTTGCAATCATGTCCTTTCACTTAATGTCATGGGCATACTAATATGGATCAAGAGGCAAACTGAATATTTGACCAATCTGCATTGTATTCTTGTTCCCTAACTTCACCTAGGAGGTTAGTTGTTTACTCATGATTTTCTGGGAGCTTGCTTTTGTAAGGGTGATCACCAGTGCATGGGCCAATCTAGCCTACATCAAGGAGCACCTACGTCTTACTACATGGCTAGAGTCTATAAATTATGTAGGTGGCCTTGGCTCTAGTGCAATATCTCCCAAACAACTCTCATGCATGGCAATTTCATTTTGACAACTTTCACAATTCCCAAGGCAATTCAAGATTTCCAAAGTGGTCTCCATAGTTAAAAAATCAACTTGGTCTCAGTTTGTTCAACTTAATGAGATGAGTCCGTGCCACATTGAATTTTTCCAATCTGAGGAAGTAGTGACTAGTTATAGCTTGGTCAAACTTCGCCAACAAATCAAATAGGCTTCCAAGTGGAAAACCAAGGTTACTGTTGGGCAATATGCATTAAATTAGAAGTGGTCCTCAAAGCGAAAGGAACAAAACCCAAGTGTTAGATTTTCCAAATTCCTCATGGCATTAAAGAACCAACAGAATGTGCAGAGAACGTGGCAGAAGCAGGGATGATGTGGTAATGTTAGGCAGGATATGACGATTTAGGGAGACACACAGCATAAATCAGGGTTGGTTTTTGCATAACCAGGGGTTAAAATTGCCAAAAATTCTAGGGCATTGGAGATCCAGACTCCCAGAGCACATGTGGCCAAGTTGAGCTAGTAATCTAGCCCACATCAAGCTGCACCTGTCTCACTTCATGATTAGAATCTATAAAGTTTGTAGGTGGCCTTGGCTTTCGTGTAGTATCTCCCAAACAACTCCCAAGCATGGCAGTGTCATTTTGACAACTTCCACAATTCCCGAGGTAGTTCATGATTTCCAAAGTGGTCTCTGTGGTCAAAAAGTCAACTTGGTCTTAGTTTATTCATCTTGATGAGAGGAGTCCATGCCATATTGAATTTTTCCAATCACGACAGGAAGTGGCTAGTTATATCATGGTCAAACTTGGTCAACAAGTCAAATGGGCTACCAGTTTGCAAATCAGGGTCAATGTTGGGAAATAAGCATTACATCAGAGGTGGTCTACAAAGCGAGAGGAGAAAAACCCCAAGTGTCATATTTTCTTAATTCCTCATGGCATTAAAGAACCAACATAATGTGTAGATGACGCGACACAGATAGGGATGATGTGGCTATGCTAGGAGGATATGAAGATTTGGAGAGACACCCCGTATAGATTAGGGTTGGTTTCAGCGTACCCAAGTGTCAAAATTGCCAAAAAGTCTAGGGCATTGGAGATCCAGAGGACATGCACCCAGGTTGAGTTAGTAATCTAGTGAAAGTCAAGTCGAACTAGCCCTTGGACAAGTCAACTAGCCATTGTGTGGTTTAACTAGGCATTGGGGACATCATGGATTGAGAAGTTAAAGTTAAGCCTTGTCCAAGAAAATAGTTGTTACAAAGAAAAATAATCTTCCAAATGACCAATTCAAGCTCTCCTAGAGACATCAAACTCCTCAATGACCAAGTTGAGGCTCTTAAAGGACAAAGGAGTGGGACGTTCAACAATTAAATTGTACTTTCCATCTTCAACCATTCCAGGCCCTTAACAAAGAGAACTTTGAACCAACTTGGGCATTGTGAATCCAAATCGATCCCTTAGTGGGCAAATTCATTTATGTAATCTAATACTTTATGATAAAATACAAAGATTCCAACTTGTGGATGACTAATAAAAATATTATTTGAGGAACTAGCCATTAGTTAATAGTTATCTAGCCATTAGAAAGTTTTATGAAAGGCAAGCCTCCCCTCTTGTGACATCAATAATAAAGAGCTCATTTTTTCAAACCCTTGTTCATTATTGTTTTGTTCATTGCAATGAATGCTTCTAATTATTTTTTCTTGATTAGTTGTTGTGCTTGTGCTATAATCTAATAATTTCTCTATTAATTAAGATTACGTAGAAGCTAACATGTTGAGCCAACGAGTAGTAATTAGTCACATGGAGAAGACAAACTAGAGGGAAACCCCACATTTGTTCTATTTGTTTTGTAGGCGGGTCATTTCTAATGTTTGGACCAATCCACAAGGGAGATTCATTTGAAAGGAAGTCTGTATTCCATCTCTCACTAAATCTGAAGATCGGAGAATGCTAATACAAGGGGCCACTCCTATTTGAATCCAAAAGTTAGAGATCTTAATAAGTCATAAAGGAAGGCCACTTCTTTGAGTAAACCAAACCCCCTCCACTGATCAATTGCAAGATCAATTTAAGAAGGCATGTTTCACATCCCCACAATTAGTACAAGATATTAATTCCAACAACCATTTCAATTAAAAATGCTTAAAAATTTTAGTTTTAGCAATAGATTAGGATTAAATACTCATTGATTTTTATTTATTTCATCTTAATAGCAAGTTTTACCTTGACGAAATTGAAATTAATGGTAGATTTAAACCAAGATAGATACATTGTTTTAGTAGGCATATCTTACACTTGTATCTAGTCAACTGAATGTAGATCTGAACCTTTTTGTTCGTTGCACCATCCAAAATCTCCATCAAAGAACCAAGATTTCAGGGTCCCAACAAGCAACTTTCCAAAGTCTCATTTAGTGACTATGAATTTTCGATTGTTGATTTTCTATTTTAAAGTCAAAATATTTAAGTTCCAGTCAAAAATAAAATACATATTTAATTTGGAAAATTTCTAGGAACTTTGCTGAGAGGGATCTCCCATTTTTCAAAAAAAACAATTACCAACTTGTTGGAGATTTCTTTTCTGCTAGTACAAGTTGGAAACTATGTTTAAAGGACTCATTTAACATCGATCAACCTCCCCACCCCTAGATCTATGATCTCGGACTTTGTTAGTCATTAATTGGTAAAATTGGGAAAATTAGGTTGTTGTCTATGTTATTTTACACAAACTTTGTATTTTGATATAACAGCACGGTGACTTGTTTCTATTCATAAATCCTTAACCAACAGTCCAAATAGAGAACTAGGAACATATTCGGTTAGTATTTTCCCTATACTTCAAATTTGAGTAGTTACACTATATATCTTAAACCATTTCGTGTAATTTAATTTTCTAATTAGTTTTTTGTTGCATAATCATGCACAGAAACAACAACCCAACCCCAAGAATTAACTCCACCTCTGCTTGACCCCATATAAAGCACTAGTCTTATTTGGAGTTGGTTGGGGTATCAAGTGAGACTCCTCTCTTGGCCTTGGGTTTAAATAGCGTGGGCTTGGACCAAGGTGACAATGGGTCCCTACCCTATGTGTAACCATCCTAGTGGGTTGCCAAAACCTTAGCTACACTGCTAATCGGATCAGTAACATTTTTGGCATCGTTGTTGAGAAAAAGGTTTTTGAACCTGGTCATATATGACATCAACCACTCTTGATAAGATTTCATTTATTGTTTCGAACTTTGATGCTGTTTTATTTTGTAAGAATTGCAAGATCTCATCAAGCAACTCCATATAAACCCAATCCTAATAAATAGCAGTGTTCAACAGGGTCGCGTACACCAACCTGGGGGTCGAGTTTCCTAGCTCCCTCGCGCTCTAGGGACTTGGGGACGACTAGGAGTCATTTCCCCAAGCTCCCAAAAAGAAGGGTACACGTGGAAACTTGTAAGGAGGCGATTCCTTGATTTTTGGGGTCAAATCCTCCAAATGGGGTTGTTTCCTAGGCGAAAGAGATCGTGTGGGGTCGTGAGGGGTCGTTTCCCTAAACAAAAATAGCAAATTTTTTTAATGAAACAAAATAACCTAATTTTTGTAAACCAGGAAGGGTTTAAACTTTATTTTCAATGTTCATTTCACATTGTTTCATCTTTTCATGATATCGCTCTACTCAATCGTCCTCTCATTATTTCACATTTGCTTTTCTGTTTAAGAATTCAGTTTATTTTGAATCTTGATATATGATATATTAGACTTGAGTCTTGACTCTATAAAAAATTGACTCTTGATGTATTAGACTTGACTTTTATTTCAATATTCAATATTCATAGTTGCAACTTCAATATGGTTTAAGCTTTAAAACTTTAAACATTTATTTTCATTGTACATTATTAGTAGTTACACTGTAGAGTTCAAACGTACATGTATGATGTATGATTATATCATATCATGCTTTTTGTTTTAAATTTGTTTCAGACTTCAATTATATGATTCATCGGTTTATCATTTATCCTTCATGATGTAAGTGTTATATATTACATAATGATAAAGACAGTTACATTAAAAATATTAAAATTTCAATGGCATACCATATATTTTATATTTATAAGTTTTTAAGACCCCGACGTCCCCCCATGTTTCGTAAGGATTGGTGGGGAGCTTTTGCATAGGTCGCTCCTACGTATCCCCGCTCCCTCACCCCCACATCCCAGAAACTTGGTGGAACATTGATAAATAGTACAACACAAAATCTTTTAACCAAGGTGAGTTAATCTCTTTTCCAAAGCATGAGTTATTTTATCAATGTAGAAAATCTAAAACTAGAGCTAAGAAACAAAATCATCACATCTTCTTTTGCACTGCTTTCACTTAAGTATTTCTTTGATCAACATGAGTCATTAATAAACAACACTTCGATTAGTAACACAATGGCTACACCAATGTTGCACGAAGCGGAAGCGAAGAGGAAGCGAAGTGGAAGCGTTTTTTGGAAGCCGAGATGCCGAAGCGTCATTTTCCAAAAATCTAGGAAGCGAAGCGTCCGCGGAAGTGTCTGCTATATAT
>APFE031321946.1:23156-46837 GCA_000404065.3 Pinus taeda
TCCAATGAGGCTGGAACCACTCTCAAACATCCTGAGTCATTTCATGGTAATGTTAAAAATTTAAGTAAAAGAATGAAATATTTTTCATTTTCATCCTTTTACTTTAAGAATTTAACATTACCATGAGGTAGCATCTACTATATTTATATTTTTTTTTTGCCTTCATTCGTCACCCTAACCCAAGGTGGACCCACCCCAACAAGAAAACTCACCTAAAATTTAAAAAAAAATTGAAAAAAAAACGATTTTCTAAACGCTTTTCCGGAAGCTTTTCTGGAAGCGTACAGAAGCGTCCGCTTCCTCCTCCGAAGCGCCACGCTTCCGACACCCGAAGCGTCGTACGAAGCGCGATTCGGCGCTTCGGAACCGACGCTTCCGTACAACGCTTCCAAATTTCCAAGAAGCGTCCAAAAATGCCGAAGCAGCGCTTCCGAATTCGGAAGCGCCGCTTCTGGCCAAGCTTCCTAGGCGCTTCCATACGGGACACGCTTCAGGGCTTGGAACCGGCAGGGGGGGTGCTTCGTGCAACACTGGGCTACACCATGGCTAATAAACTTATATAAACCATTTGATTTCGCAAACATATTTGGTCAACGTCACGATCTCCCTAATTCTTAGAAAGAACTACCTCATTTTAAGGGAGATCCTTCACAAACTACACAAGATTTTCTTGATATATTTATTACGAGTTTAATTGCAATGCAAGTTAGTCATGTAGATGTTGCATTAAAATGTTTTGCACTTACATTGACTGGTGATGTTGGTAGATGGTGTTCTAGTCTTCTAGATGATAATACCGCAGATTTTGTTAGATTAAAAGAAACTTTCTTTGAAAGATGGGCTAAGAGAAAGGATGTTAGGTTTATGTTTCTTTCAAATGCACTAACTAACATCAAAAGAATGGACAATGAATCTATTGATTTGGGGTAGCATCGGATGTGCTCCAGCCACGAAAATTGGTGGAGAGGCTAAGGCACATGAGATCTCCAATACCCAGAGAGTGTTTGGGTAGATTCTAAACAATTTGGGAGATATTAAAATAATTAATATTTTTAATGAAGTCCCTAAGTCTAAACTTAGGGAAAATAAAATATTAATGTGTATTAATATAAAACTATGTTAGAATGGTCCAAAAGTCATAGATCAAGCCAGATCTAAAACTTAGGGAAAATAAAATATTAATGTGTATTAATATAAAACTATGTTAGAATGGTCCAAAAGTCATGGATCAAGCCAGATCTAATCTTAGCCATTGATTAGAGACTTAATCTCGGTCGTTGACTTGTCAACGAGAAAAGTATAAGAGGAGGCTTGAGGGTCACTTGGAGAACACACTGAGGGAGACTAGTTAGTTCAATTTCTAGAGCGGGGTTAGCTGAGAAATTGAACTAATGGTCTAGAGAGCAGTCAAGAGGCAGCAAGTATGGAACAGAGAGACAGGAGATCAGCACAGAGGCAGAAAAGGCAGACAAGGCCAAAGAAAGCCACGCAGAGGCAGGAGAGATTGCGCAGAGCCAGCAGGCCCTGTGTCATCCACGCAGAGGCTGCAGGAGTGACTCAGAGAGCCAGAGAGGTTGTGCAGAGCCTCAGTAGGCTGACGCAAAGGGTCTCAGGTCACGTAGATGTCAGTAAGGTTGACGCTAGGTTCAGAAGAAACGCTGGATAATTTGTCTATTTGTGGGTAAGCCAGTTTGGCACCTTGTTGTACTAGAAAATTGTTGAATAATAAAATCCTCCCTTGTTGCACCGGTTTTCCCACATTGGGTTTTTCTGGGGACATTAATCCAAAATAACTGTGTCAATGTGTTGATTCTTCTGCATATGTTTGTTTTTGTATTATGGTGTGATATCTGCAGTAGTCTTTATTTTAATGTTTATTGAAGTAATTTCATGAATAACTTATGGTGAAATAAGTAGCAAAGTAAATCAGTTGCTGCAACGATAGAATTTTCACATGGTATCAAAGCAAGTAATCAGAGACAAAAAGGGAAAATCAGTTATGGTTCGAGACCATGATGCAAAGGCATCCACCTTAGGGGACTCATGCAGATTTTCAGAAGATTGCACAACAAAAAGAGATTTTGATCTATCTATGTTTGCTTCCAGGCTGGAAGAAGAAGTGGCATGCATTATTAGTGTTGCATCATCCGAAGTATGGCATATAGACAGAGGAGCCTCATGGCATATGACGGAAATTAGGGAGTGTTTCTCAGAATATCAAGAAGAGAAGATTAACTTTCAGATCACCATGGGGAACAAGGCAAAGTGTACTCCAGTAGGGAAGGGTACCATATTTTTTTAAACAGAATCGGGAGAGCGGTTCTGTACCACAAATGTGCTGCATGTACCAGGATAGGGGATGAACTTACTTTCCATGTCACAACTACAAGGCAAGGGCTATGACGTCTAACCACAAATGTGCTGCATGTACTAGGATTGGGGATGAACTTACTTTCCATATCACAACTACAAGGCAAGGGCTATGACGTCTATTTCATCAAGGAAAAGGTATACGTCAAACACCCGCGCGGGAAAAAGAAAGTGCAGATCGGGATCAAAAGTAATCAGTTGTATAAATTGCAACTAGAATCACCAATGGCACTAATCAGCAGTCACGGGGACAAGGACTTGAACGAACTATAGCACAAAAGGATGGGTCACTTGCACCATGGAGCTCTGAGAATTCTCAAGGGCACTATAACAAGAGTTCCGGATCTAAGAACGGAACGAGATGATGTATGCAGGGGATGCACTCTAGGAAAGTATGCCAAGGCAGCATTTCCTAGGAGAAAACACAGGGCCAAGAGTGTACTAAGATTGATACACTCAGATATTTGCAGACGTATGTCCGTTGAGGCTCTCAATGGTGCTGAGTATTTCCTTACCTTCATTGATGACCACTCGAGGAAAACTTGGATTTATTTTCTGAAAACCAAGGATGAGGTTTTCTGTCGATTCAAGGAGTTCAAGGCTTTGGTGGAGAATCTGACTGGGAAGAAAATAAAAGTTTTGCACTAAGATAATGGTGGAGAGTATGCCGATAAAGACTTCACTGATTATTGTGCTAAGGAGGGCATCAAAAGAGAGTGGACAACTCCCTACAATCCGAAGCAGAATGGGGTGGCAGAAATGAAAAACGGGACTATTGTAGAAGTGGCTAGGGCCATGATGTATGATCAGGATATGCCAAAATTCCTATGGGCGGAAGCATGCAACACAGTTGTCTATGTTCAGAACAAGACTCCTCATCAGGCATCGGGCAAGATTACTCCAAAGAAATTCTTCACTGGAAAGACCACTGAAGTCAGTCATTTCAGGATATTTGGGAGTTTAGCATATTGCTGCATACTCGTAGAAAAGAGGAAGAAGTTGGGTCAGACTATAGAAAAGGGATATCTGGTGGTGTTAATTTTAGGTATGTTCTATGCTTAGAGCAATTTATTTCAATTTTCACAGTTAGCTCCATATCTTTTCCAGATTAGCAATCACATCAGCGTTAAAGTAAACTACAGACAGAACATAAACATAAATCGCAGAAGACAAACCAAGACAAGAGGACACAAGATGTGGCGCTAGCCAGGGACAAACCCCAATGTGGGGAAACCCTTGATCAATTCTTCTTATATGTTCTTCAATAGTTCAGCAGGAGAGAAGAGAGAGAAGAGATAGTATGTACAACGAAAATCAAAAACTGACTTTACCTAGTAAGAGCAAGATCATCTCTAAGAAGATGATACATGAGATTAGTTGAAGACATGCTGCTTCAACTAATTCTCCAAGGTGACTCCTTCACCTATCGTTGTGTTGCATTTCGTCATCATGCTACACCTCACCGCGGTGCACCATGTTGCACCCATCATCACTATGCTGCATCTCATCACGCTTCACTAATCATGACTGTACCCATCACTGTACTGCATTATGTGCCATTGTTGCACCATGTTGCCATCCTGACCTCTGTGTTGGTTGCACCTTGCTTGCTTGTTGTCCCTTGCTTGCTTGTTGTCCTTAGCATGCTTGTTGCTGCATGCTAGTTTGTTGTCCCTAGCATGCTTGTTGTCCTTAGCATGCTTGTTGTTGCATGCTAGTTGTCCCTTGCATGCTTGCTGTAACATTGCATGCTTGATGTATTTGTTGTTAGGTACCATACAACTGTCCCAATGTTAGTTAGTTGTCCCTTGCATGTTGCTCTCCTTCGGAGGCAGATGCTCTGGCTATTTCGGCAGTTCCCGGCAGTTATAGCAGTTTCGGTTGTTCCTGACAGTTTTGGCAGTTCCAGTTGTTCCCAACAATTCCAGCAGTCTCGGTTGTTCCGGCTTTTCCGACAGTTCCGGCATTTCCGGCTTTTCCGACTTTTTCGTCGTTTCTGGCAGTTTCAACTTTTCCGGCATTTCCAACTTTTCCAACTTTTCCAACAGTTCTAGCTTTTCCGGGGTCTCCAACAGTTCCGTCTTTTCTGGTTGTTCCGGGGTTTCCAACAGTTTCGGCTCTTCCGACAGTTCCGTCTTTTCCGGCAGTTCCAACAATTCTGGCTTTTCTAGCTTTCTGGATTTTTCGACTTTTCCGGCAGTTCCAACTTTTCCGGCATTTCAGGGTTTTCCAGCAGTTCCGGCTTTTCTGCTTTTCTGGCAATTCCAGCTTTTCCAGCATTTCTGGCATTTCTAGCTTTTCCGGCAATTCTGCCTTTCTGCCCTCTGGATCAGGGAAACGTTATTCCTTGGGATCTCTCCTCCTACTAAAACCCAAAGACAAGTAGAGAGAGGAAGAGATCCCAAGTGTGTTGAAATGACTTGAAGGCCACCTCTATTTATACTAAAATGTTGAGCACATCTGGGGTTTATTTGGTTGTGGGCCGACCTTGACGAATTGTATTATAATGCAAATAAATTCATAACTTCATGAATACTTATCGAAATCGGATGATCTTTAAATCAATCCTACACTCTTGATGAGAGGGATCCAAGAAAAATATCAGCCACCATAAATAAGATGGCCCACATGAATTTTGGCCCTAGTTGCCAATTTTAACACTCCCTCTCAACTAGGGAGAACTCCATCTGTTGATCCATATGCCCGACTATACTATCTCTTCCATCAGTGCCTTGCACTGCTCTGCTCTACTCTGATCTGCTAAGCTCTACTCTGCTTTCATCTGTTGAGCTCTACTCTGCTGAGCTCTGCTCTGTTGAACCATGAAGAAGAAGAATTGATCGAGAATGTCTCATACCATTCTCTACTAACTTGAAGTCAATTTCATCTGAAGAGAGTGTGTCACATCACTCTTACTGACCCGAAGTCAGTTTTATTGATCACAGATCAATATCACAAGAGAGTGTCTCAAACCACTCATACTGATCCCAGATCAATGTCACAAGAGAGTGTCTCAAACCACTCATACTGATCCCAGATCAGTTTCATTGATCCCAGAACAATGGAGGTCATCCTAGCATGGGGAGTATGGTAGATACAACAATGCATCCATCGATAGTACTACTATGGTCCCTATCTTCATTTCCCTTTTCATTGATCAGATGAGAGGTACTTCCCATGAGTCCCAGACTGCTTAGGTAGGATGCCTCGATAGGAGAACTAATTATCCTGTCCACAGGAGAACGAATCATCTTGTCAGTGGATGCCACGGAGAACTAATCATCCTAGCCCACAAAGGAACTAATCATCCTGGTCCACAGTCGCCACAGAGAACAAATCATTCTGGCCCACAGGTGAACTAATCATCTTGTTCCATAGTCGCCACAGAGAACAAATCATCCTAGCCCATAGGAGAACTAATCATCCTATTCCACAGTTGCCACGAGAGAACTAATCATCCTGGCCCACCGGAGAACTAATCATTTTGTTCCACAGTTGCTGCGGGAGAACTAATCATCCCGACCCACAGAAGAACTAATCATCCTGTTCATAGCGCACCACCAGGGGAGGGTGAGTCACCCTGTGGTCATATGTTGCTCTAGTAAGTACCCCAAGCCCCCCCAGAGCTCAATGCATGCAACATGCATGACCCTTATAAGAAGGTCTCTCAACGACTCCAAGTCATTCGGGAAGTCATAGATTTGACCTTTCCCTAGGGCTTTGACAAAATGTCTGCAACCTATACAATAGTCTCAATGCGATGGAGCCTCCTCGCTCATCGACTTACCATATTGCAGATAAGGCAGTATGTGATGTCTATCTGCTGGAACAATCATCGAATACGGGATTCCTCAATAATCGAATCCCCCTTCTGCTTGTTACAGAGAATCACAGTCGTATTCATCATGTGTACAAACAGCTCACTTAAGAGCTTTTGCAACTATGCAGCTTCACATGAGAGCATACTCATAGCTATGTATTCAGTCTCGGCAGTGCTTATAGCAATCGACTTCTGCTTCCTGCTCATCCATGATATGGAAGCAGAATCCAAAGAGAACCAGCGCTGAGAAGTGCTCTAGTGATCCTCCATACTTCCTGCCCCGCCAGCATTCGAATAATCATGCAGTTTCATATTTCTGACAGTGTATCTCAATCCATGAGAGATTGTGCCCCGAAGATATCTCAAAAGATTCTTGGCACCAATCCAGTGAGGCTCAACCAAATGTGAGCTCACCATGCTAACTGCAAAACATATGTCCAGACGAAAGTTCACCAAGAACATCAACGCGAATGAGTTTATGAACTCAGAGGCATTTCCCAAATCTGGTTTGACATCACTACCATATAACTTATGAAAGTTAAGATCCTTGAGGTAGTCACAGGCTTGCAATTTATCATTCCACATCTGGAATCCAACTCCCTCTTACTTTTGCAAATGAGAGGGTTTGCACCTATCCGAATTAGGTCGTCCTCATAAGGTGTCGGTATGAGAGGTCTATCATCCACAACCTTCGGGTAATGGATTGGATCGGTTTCACTCCTAGTGAATCTCAGCTTCATCAGACAGCTATCAATCCTCTCATACTATGCCCGGGGTGTTTTGCTTTAAGCCATAGAGGGCTTTCTTCCACCTGTATACATGATATTCCTGATCATGAATCTCAAACTCCTCGGGTTGTTCCAAACTTGTGGACCTACTACATAAGGGGAATGGTCCCCTTATAAGATTTTCCTTCAATACATCTCAAAGATGTACCTTCATGCTCTACTTGAATTCAGACATCCCTTTCCATTGATGAATGCCACCTTGAAACCTTTGACTTCCATTTCTGAGATGGACACTAGATTCTTCTTGCGATTAGGTACATAAAAGAGATTTTGTAAATGAATCGAGTTACCCTTATTCAATTGAGAGTTAACATTCCCTACACCTTTTCCGGGATAGGTGGCATCGGCGCCAAGTATAATCCCATGATTGTTTCTGTCTCTACCAAATTAGAGAGTGCACCCATCTATCTGATGAAGTCCCTTGAAACACTACAATCTATAAGCCAGATTCCCAAAGAATCTAAAGGAGAGGGCCACTACAAGATAACGCTTCTCTATCTTATCAAGAACAACATTTGATTCTTCATACCTAGGGTTCCTTGCTTTCTATGAAGAGTTGGCCATTTCCTTGATGACCTGCATTACCTATCATTCCTTTGATCATTGAAGATGTCCCTGGAATGATTATTATCATCATTAAGTGATGTGTCCCTGCCATTCAGACACTCCTTCGCATAATGGCCTAACTAGTTATCTGCCTTTCCTTCCACCCTGAGATCCGGTCTTCCAATGAAGTGATCTTTAGGTAGGCCATATTCCGTTGTGCCATTCTAATAATATTCTCTGCTTCAACTTCACCCTTGGTGAATTTGAAGAGGGATGAGGAATCGACTGATCCTTTTGTCCTTTCCCAACTGTCCTCAGTGATTGCTCTTTCACTCTTGCTTGGGCATTGTCTTCACCTCAGCTCTGATACCATGTTAATTTTAGGTATGTTCTATGCTTAGAGCAATTTATTTCAATTTTCACAGTTAGCTCCATAGCTTTTCCAGATTAGCAATCACATCAGCATTAAAGTAAACTGCAGATAGAACATAAACATAAATCGCAAAAGACAAGCCAAGACAAGAGGACACAAGATGTGGTGCTAGCCAGGGACAAACCCCAATGTGGGGAAACCCTTGATCAATTCTTCTTATATGTTCTTCAAGATTTTAACAGAGAGAGAGAGATAGTACATTTACAATAGAAGTCAACACTTTGACTTATCTAGATAAGAGCATAGATCATCTCTAAGAAGATGATAGATGAGATCAGTTGAAGACATGCTGCTTCAACTAATTCTCCAAGATGACTCCTTCACCTATCGTTGTGTTGCATTTCGTCATCATGTTGCACCTCACCGTGCTGCACCATGTTGCACCCATCATCACTATGTTGCATCTCATCACGCTTCATTAATCATGATTGTACCCATCACTGTACTACATTATGTGCCATTTTTGCACCATGTTGCCACCCTGACCTATGTGTTGGTTGCACCTTGCTTGTTTGTTGTCCCTAGCATGCTTGTTGTCCTTAGCATGCTTGTTGTTGCATGCTAGTTTGTTATCCCGAGAATGCTTGTTGTTGCATGCTAGTTGTCCCTTGCATGCTAGCTGTAACATTGCATGTATGGTGTATTTGCTGCTAAGTACCATACAACTGTTCCAATGTTAGTTAGTTGTCCCTTGCATGCTACTCTCCTTTGGAGACAGATGCTCCAACTATTTCGGTAGTTCCCAACAGTTTCGGTTGTTCCCGACAGTTTCAGCGGTTTCGACTGTTCCCGACAGTTCTAGCAGTTCCGGCAGTTCTGGTTGTTCCCAGCAGTTCTGGCAATCCTGCCAGCTTCGGCTTTTCCAGCAATTCCGGCATTTCCGACTTTTTCAACTTTTCCGGCTTTTCTGGCAGTTCCTGCATTTTCGACGTTTCTAGTTTTTCTGACTTTTCCGACAATTATGACTTTTCCGGATTTTTTGGCAATTCCATCTTTTCCAGCAGTTCCGAATTTTTTGGCAGTTCTGGCTTTTCCAGCTTTTCTGGCAATTCCGGCTTTTCCGACATTTCAAGCTTTTTCGGCAGTTCTGGCTTTTCTGTTTTTCCGGCATTTCCGGTAGTTTCGGCTTTTCTGCGCTCTGGATCAGGGCAATGTTATTCCTTAGGATCTCTCCTCCTACTAAAACCCAAAGACAAGTAGAGAGAGGAAGAGATCCTAAGTGTGTTGAAATGACTTGAAGGCCACCTCTATTTATACTAAAACGTTGAGCACATGTGGGGTTTATTTGGTTGTTGGCCGACCTTGACAAATTGTCTTATAACGCAAATAAATTCATAACTCCATGAATACTTTATCAGAATATAATGATCTTTAGATCAATCCTACACCTCTTGATGAGAGGGATCTAATAAAAATATAAGCTGCCATAAATAAGATGACCCACATGGAGTTTGGCCCTAGTTGCCAATTTTAACAGGTGAGATATAGCGAGAACGGTAAGGCATACAAAATCTATCTTCCAAGGAGCAAGAAGGTAGTAGTATGACGAGATGTAAAGTTCATGGAGGACAGAGCTTTCAGAAGATCTCGCGAAATGCCTTCCGAGGAGCAATCGAAAGAGGATCCGTTGGTCATGCCTCTTCAACCAACAAAAGTGAAGAATTCTTCCTCAGGTCAGGAAGATTCTCAGGATGAGGAGCTGGAGCGAATAGAAGCACCTGCTGGCAGAGGAAGAACTAGCAGGGAACTTCATCAGATTTTGTGTGATGCAAAGAACTTCATCGATGTGCCAAGGAACAATAAGAGGGAGCAAAAACAACCAGACAAATATCAGGCATTAGTAGCTCAGGATGGATAGCCTGCAATTTCAAGGAGGCAGCTCAACATCAGGTCTGGCTAGATGCGATGGTAGAGGAGTATAACTCCATAATGGTGAACAATGTCTAGGAGGTGGTGTCAAGGAGTCAAAACAGATTTGTGGTAGGTTCAAGATGGATCTACAAGAGCAAATATGCTGCAGACGGTAATGTTGAGAAATAAAATGCCAGGTTTGTGGCTAAGGGGTATGCTCAAAAGGAAGGGAATGACTATGAGGAAACCTTCTCCCCAATAGCCAGGGATACATCTCTTAGGACCATGATATCTCTTGCAGCCTAGATGGGATGGGAGATCCATTAGATGGATGTCAAGATGGCAATTCTGAATGAGGTAATAGAAGAAGAGATATACATTGAACAACCAGAGGGCTTTGAAACTCATGAGAAGAAGTCTCATGTATGCAGACCAGTGTTGCAGGAAACGTCCCCCCCCCCCCCCGGGATTAAAACCCCAATCCGCGATTCATACAGATGCGTGGGAAAAACCGAAATGTGTTTCGGGCTGATAAACACACTTCCTACAAATTTCGGAAGCGTGTAACCGAAACGTGTTTCGCGCTGATAAAGACACTTCCTAGAAATTTCGACAGCGTGTGACCGAAACGCGTTTCAGTTTTTCCAAAATGCGCTTCGGTCGTACGAAGCGTCACGCTTCAAAGTATGAAGCGTAAGGATCGCAAGCTTCCTCCGTGTTTTTCTTGTATGAATTTTTTGAGCGATTCCAAGATGATAATGATCGTGTTGAGATGCCACCCCCATCTGGTCCCTTGGTTCGCAAGCTTCCTTCATGTTTTTTTTTGTATGAATTTTTTGAGCGATTCCAGGATGATGATGATCGTGTTGAGATGCCACCCCCATCTGGTACCTTGGTTCCATGGTTCAACACCAACAGCAGGGGGTTCATCTTCATCAGTTTCAGTGCCACAACTTCCACAGGCACCATCTTCTTCTTTGCCACCACGTGGAGGCCCGCTGCCACGTTCTCTTCATGGTGGGAGAAGAGATTAGAAGATATATTCACAATTTAGTACTTTTGTCATTGATTAATCATTAGACTTGTAGGCTTGTGAATTTGAACCTTTTTGTCTTGGTGGTGACCAAGTGACCTATTTTGTAAACATTATTTTTTGAATTTTGGACATGACAAATGTTGACAGTTGCTCACTTGCTAGATAAATCATAATATGCTCTATGTTTTATGTTTTATAATATGCTTAAATGTTTTGTGTTTTACAATATGCTTAAAAATTTGATGTATGTTTGTAATTGCTATAATATAGATGGTTGATGCTCGAATAATTAATCATTTATGTACATACTAGTAACTACGATGGAATCATGGATGCCATATCTATCTGATTTATGCAAAAATATGCATGTTTTCATGTCTTCTACAACTAATTTGGTATTTGGGATGTTTGTTTTGAATATAAATGCAAAAAAAAACATATATATATATATAGTAGACGCTTCGCTTCCTAGATTTTTGGAAAATGACGTTTCCGCGTCCCCGCTTCCAAAAAACGTCCCCATTTCATTCCCGCTTTGTGGAACATTGACGCAGACTGAAGAAAGCCTTGTATGGGCTAAAGCAAGCACCGAGAGCGTGGTATGGTTGAATAGATGGCTACTTGCAGAAGATGGGGTTTGTCAAGAGTGACATGGATTTGAATCTCTACTATCTGGTCGTAGAGAATGAACCACTTATCTTAGTATTATATGTGGATGATCTCTTTCTGACATGATCATCCAAACTCATTGAGGACTGCAAGAAGAATTTAGCCACGGAGTTCGATATGAAAGATCTGGGAGGAATGCACTACTTCCTAGGGTTGGAAGTTTGGTAGCAGAAAGGAGAAATCTTCCTTGGGCAAGGGAGGTGTTGCCGCAGAAAGTGTCTAGGCACCGCGACAACATTCATAGTAAGGGCTATCACTCTTAATCCTTACTCACTCCATTTAGACTCTCTCATAGGCAAGTCAAGCGAGGTTGTCCCTAGGCAAATGGATGAGAATAGCCTGTGAAAACAGGCTCTAAGAGATTTTAATGATAGACAACTTGATGAAAGTAAACGAATCTCGATTAACTCAGATGAATAGATTAAGCGCTAATGTAACCAAAACACGACCACAAGATAGAAACAATTATAGACCAGTGCCTTTATGCTCAACTAACCATTAAATAAAACAAGCTATCCAAAGAAGACTTGTTTATGTGGCAAAGCGATGATCATGAACAATTAAATGTAAAGTGCCCAAAACTCTAACATGCAAGAGATTCAAGATTTAAAATAATTTTTGTTCACTGCCCAGATCTAGAACATTTAATTTTCTCCAACAATAAATCTGATTTAAAAGGTTTGTCGCACTTGACCATAGAAAAACCATGCATTTAATAACACTAAGGAACTTCAAATTTAAATCTTAATTACCCTTAGTCAATAACTAAAGAAAGAAAACAAATCAATGGTTAAAAAAATCGAAATTTTTAATGGGCCATAGGCCACATTAAAATTTTTAATGTTTAAGTGAAAACCCCTTCAATTTATTTTAAACTCCTTAGTCACCAAAGCTTTTTTAGAATTTTGAAAAAATGTTTTAATGTTTTTTAGATTTTAAATTTTTTTAATTTTAGAACTTTTAATTTTGAGAATTTTAAAATTTTTTAGGGTTTTTAAATGTTTTCATTTTTTAGGATTTTTAGATTTTTTATGTTTAGAACTTTTTAATTTTTGAGAATTTTAATTTTCAAAGGGTTTTTATAATGTTTCATTTTTTAGGATTTTTTAGATTATTATTTTTTAAAATGAATTTGAATGTTTTAGATTTTAGAATTTAGATATTTTGAATTTGAAATAAAGAAAAATATAATCAAAACCAAAATTTAAAAAAAAAAAAAGAAAAAAAAAAAATCTAAAAACGCTAAAAATTTTAAATAAAAACTAAAAAAGCTAAAAGGGGCTTCAAATTAATTTTATTTTATGTGGCTTTGAAACATCCTAATTTTTTAAATCAAAAGTAAATTTTTAGAGTTAAAAGATTTTAAATTTTTTTATGTGGCCTCTGGCCCATTAAAAAAATTTAAAAAATTATTGAACCTTTTGATTTATTTGGGTCACATTTAAAAAAGATCTTAATTAATCATTTACCACATTAAGTCTTGCTTAGCATATTGAAAAAGATTTCCTAAAGGACTAACTAAATTTGTCAATTTTTTAATTCCTTCTTTGTGTCTTTTGTGCTAAAGATAAAATCTAAAGGTGGACTTTTGTGGTATTAGTATTTTTCTTTCTCTATAGTTGAATGTGCTTAAATTTTTATCTAAAGGTTAGCAATAGGAAACTTTTCCTAGATTTGGGTTACTAAGCATAATCTTTTAAATCTAGGATCGAAATTGGTTAGCATTTCAATTTCGTTGTTGTTTAAAGTATTTGTATCTCTTGAAATTTAATTGCTAGAACATTGTGCATCTGTTGAATATTTTGCATCTATAAAAATCTATCGTCATTGCTTGAATTATTTAATGTTCGTTACATGTTAGACATTTTGTAGATAGTTTCAAGCGATTGTTAAAGAATTTTATCGTGGAATTATAAATAAATTTAATATCTATGTTTCCTAAGCAGCAGTTGCTAATCGATTACTTGGTCTTCATCTTCCTAGCAATATCATTGACTCCATAAGACACTGGTACTAATCAAATCCTAAGTCTTACTAAATCTTAATCAAGTACTTGATTGCCTCGTTGTGTCTCCCGAACTGGTTGATTCCCAGCTAGTTCTTCTTTATTCCATTTTTCCATAGGGTCTACCCCCCTTAGCCCGCTGTAGGGAGACAGCTTAAACGAAGAGATTGGGGATCAGGGTGACAGCCCCCGATCTGAGTGTTGTTGTGGTGCCTAGACATTCTGTGCGACAACATTTTTGGTGTCGTTGCCAGGGAAAGAGTTTTTTCTATCTTTGGTATCTTTGACATCGTTTTAATCATCTCATCTTTTTCGCCATTCATTAGAAGGTCAAGCAACACAACATTTCCTGGCGTCATTTGATCTTTTCATTGCCCTATCTTTCATCATCTCATTAATTGTTTCATCTGCACCTTTAGCACCTGGACATTTCAAATCGTTTCTTGTTTGGGTGGTGACTCCACTTCTTCCATTTATTATTTCTCAGACAAGAAGCCCTCCCTTATATCCAGTTGTTTGTTGCCTTTTGGATCCTAGAGTTAGATTCATGTTCAAGTGGTGACTCCGCTTCTTTCATTTCTTACAAGAATTTCTACTAGAAGCTCTCTTCTTGTGGATCTCTTGATTTTCTTGAGCAGGGGTCTCTCTCTATCATCCCTGTGGTCCCTCATTATTCCTTCAGGCAATTCATCATGGATGATTCGTTTACCCCGTGTCACTTTACTCATTTTCTCCGTGATATTCCGAAAGTGGCCTTTCATAAATTGTCTTTGTTGTCTTTGTTGTCAGGTTTACTCACACAATACTCAGATATTGTAGTTCTTCCCAGTATGATCATGAAGATGTCAAAATGTGTCTATTTGCATTTTCTTTAGAGAGTGATGCTTTGAATTCGTTTAATAATTGTCTTGAAGATTCTTTCGCTTCTTTACAAGACATCGTCAATGCTTTTACAAATAGATATGGTTATCAAGGTAGCTCGCCTTGTGCCTCTAAAATTATGCAACAGAATGAAAGTGATCTTGTGAAGGATCTAGCTGTCAATGAAAGATTTCAAGACAATTCTCCATATCAGAATGTGCCATCCACTTGTACCGTTGCAAGTCAAATCCATGACAGTGGAAAATAGGGACAAGTTGTCAAATCAGTGTCGACAATGAAAGGGAAAATGATAAGCAAATTATAGAAGAGCTAAAGCAGTTGGTTAAACACATGCAGTTCAGTCAAACGCAATTGGTAAAAAATAAATGAAGAGCTTATATCTTTCCTTTGCTTAATGTTATATGATGATTTTTCGATGAGCACTACTTATGTTTTGTTGTGTGTTGCAGTGGATGCAGATTCTGGATTCTCACATTCCTCCAGTGCAGCAATGTGTCCCCAAGTAGAGCCAGAGGTTGACCACTACGTGTCAACGACCCATAGCAGTACACCCCCTTTTTCGCAAAAGGGATAACGCTTGATCAATGTGTTCCTGCCATCCAGCTATCATCATCAGCCTGAAGATCATGTTATAATGTAAACCCATTCTGCACGTGTATAATGTAAATAATCTCAGCAGATCCATGTTGTGTATGTAATTATCTAGGTAAACCTACTTTTCTGGTGATAATCTATATTTCGAGAGGTTTTTTGTCTCACCAATTCATTCTTGGATGGTCAGCAAAGCTTTCCTTCAACCTTACCCCAATGCCGGAATGGATTTTGTCACTGGGATCTTAGGGGAGTCCTAGTGTTCTAGATCGAGTCTATGTAAAGTAATTTGGGAATAATGCTAACTATTTGGTTAGGTTATTTTATTACAAATTGGTTGATCTGCTAGATTATATTTGTGTCGCAAAATTGGGTAGTCCGTGAGAGTCTTTTGCAAATGGGTTTTCCCCCTTGAGATATAAAAAATGTGAAATCATGATGTAAAGTGTCTTGAGGGTTAGAAAATTAATTTATCCCCTCATAGGTTAATTAATTCAATTTTCTGGTCAAAATTAATTAAAATCCTAAGCCCAAAATTTGATTAATTCTAGGTCCTAGGTAAATTTAAATTCTCCAAAGGCAAAATTCATTGGTCCTTAAAAAATTAAAGTTTAAGAGCTCCAGAGACTAAAGTAAATTAAGTATTTTGCTAAATTTTATTAGAATAATGCTATTTTAGTGTTTAATGCAATGTTGTTAAAAGCGCGAGCGGGATTAAATCGCTGCGGGGAACGAATCGGAAAAAATGGAAAAATCGGAAAAAAAGCGGAAAAAATCGGGAAAAAATCGTTTGGTACAAAAATATTCATTTTTTTTCAATTTTTCATTATAAATCGCGCTGCCCCGCCAGCCTGAGCTTTTTTCCCAAAAAAGCGCGTTTTTTTCGAAAAAAAAAACGTGCTTTTTTCAAAAAAGTGCACTTTTTCCCAAAAAACAGCAAAAAAATTTAGCCCGCTTTTTTCTTATAAAAAGCGCGATTAAATCAGGCTAGGGAAAAACTCGCGATTTTTTGAAACAAGCGCGATTTAATCGCACTTTTAACAACACTGGTTTAATGCTCATTTGTGATCCTATTAGTAGTTTCGTAGTAGAAACTTGTTGTTTCTATTTTCTTAGTAGAAACTTGTTGTTTCTGTAAATATAGTTGTATTATTTATTGAGTTTCATTGCTCATTGTAAGTCAATTCAATTCATTCATTGATTATGGTATCAGAACTCGAGTATTTCTTTCGAAATAATTTTTCATTTTTTGAAAAATTTCGTGCTTCATTTCGAAATTGCTCTCTAGGAGTTTGAATTTGCTGCATCATTGCAGATGCCATTGTTTCATCTAAATACTTTCTTTCTCGCTATTTGAGTTGCCCTTCAGTGGTCTCGTAAGGGTTTTTGGCATCATCCGAGAGATTCGATACACTGCCCTCGTGCTTCGTGCTGGCCAGGCTCGAACTACTCCCATTAAACCGGAAGCTTAAGTGACGCTGTTCAAACTCGAATATTTTGTTTTTGTTGCACCATGTGGCGTAGACAAGACAGAGGAGCCCATGCGCCCACGATGGCACTGGGCGTCGGAGGAACGTGATCGAGCAGCTTGCGACAGGAGTGCGAGTGCAGCATTGGGCTCGACAAAGCAGAGAGGAACGGATAGTGGTGGTGTTGCTGGATAATTGGAACAGAATGAAATGGGGCTCGTATTTATAAATTTTCAAGCCTTTGACGAGACGCATTGGCTCCTCCTCCTCCTTTCTGCTTGACTTCGCTCTCATGACTAGCCACTAACAGCATTGCAGAATGCCGTCGCCGAGTCATCCGCCACCACTGTAGCTCCACCCGTGCCATTGCAGTGATTACTGTTGTCATTCGTGGCAGTTGTGGATAGACACTGCATCTACAAGTTTCAACAGACGAGTTGCAATTCTTGCTGGAACGAAGAACTGGGTTGTATCCCATTCCTGGGCAGCGTATTAATTAAACGTTGGAACGTGTGGGTTGTGGGTGCTTCCAAACAGTTGCAGGCAGTCCATGTTGTTGGTGCTGAATGCAAGACTGTTTTCTCAAGGTCGTATGCTAATGTTGGACTTTACCACAAGTTCTGGTGCTCATGCTGAGATGATCGTAGTGCTCTTTTCCTATGCCTTTGCTGCTGCTATAGCTTCACTATGAGTGTTGGGTGACATTTCAGAGACAAACCTTTCATGCGTGGCTGGGAGCAAAGGGGCAAATGCCAGTGTGAGTCTGCATAAATATTTCTGGGCAGCGTATTCCATGAACAAGCACTGGAACTTCATTCTGTAAGATGATAATATACACTTACAATTGTCATAACCAGCGGTCATCAATTTTCCAGTTTTTCAAAAGCCATAGATTGGACGTGTATTTTCAATACATGCAAATGCATGTTTATGCAGGCGTAATTATTGAGCGTGGGGAATTTTTGCACCTGTCAGATTTTGTCCAGATTAGTCGGCATCTGCATTGAAATTTGTGTCAAACTCTTTTGTTGTTTTTTGTGTCTTGGGAAACGTGTAGATGGCCTCGCTAACCAACCTGATGTTGGAAGGTAGTCAGCGCTTTAATGGCACCAATTATAACATCTGGAAACAAAGAATGTTGACCACTTTTTAATATAAGTGTCTTGACCAACTCGTTTTGGGCAAAGAGCTCAGTCCTGGTACACCTAGTGCAGATCAAGATAAGTTTGATGATCAAAATCGAGAGGCTATGCTTCTCAAATTCTCTGTGACTGATGATCAGTTACCACAAATTCCTTCTGGCAAGACTGCTGCTGAAATCTGGCAACATTTGAAGGAATTGCATGAGACATTCGACAAGAGCAGAGCTTTCTTTCTAAAGAATCAGTTGTTCTCTATCATGATGGACGAACATACATCTTTACAGGAACATCTTAACAAAATTAAAGGCATTTGAGATCAGCACGAAGCCATTGGTCAGACCATGGAGGAAGAAGATATGGTAGTCATCACTCTGAAAAGTCTATCAAAACCTTATGAGCACTTCATAGAAACACTCAACATTACCTCCACTAATGTTGATCTGAAGTTTTTGGAATTATGCACCAAACTCATGCAGCAAGATCGTTGGAAACAGCAATTTGGTAGTGGTACTTCTTCAGCCTCCTCAGAAAATGCTTTTGCTGCCAAAGATCAGTCCTCTCAGTACTTTCAGCAGAAAGGTTCTTCTCAGCCTTCTGATCCTGCTAAGAAGAAAAATGTGCAGTGTAATTATTGTCACAAGTTCGGCCACATGAAATATTTCTGACAAACAATTGCTTCTGAACAGAAGAAGCAAGGAGAGTTTCATTAGCAAGCGAATGCTGCAAAACATTCCAAGCAGAAGGAATCTGCCTTTTACGCCTTTCTGGCTAAGAGGTCCTCAGATCATGCCCTGTCTTCTGCCTAGTACATTGACTCTAGTGCATCACGTCATTTCTCTCACAGGCATGACTGGTTTACTGACTTATCATCTTTCAGTGATTCAGTGGTATTCGACGAAGGTGAAGAGTACACAGTAGTTGGCAGAGGTACAGTTCAGATCCAGTCTGATGAGCACACACTCATCTTCCTCAATGTGTACTATGTTCCTGGTATGGAAATTAATCTGTTGTCTATCAGCCAGATTATGAGGAACTCTTCCCAGCTTGATGTAGTGTTCAGTGCACACAAGTGTTCCATTATTGACAGGGAAACTCGTCTTACGGTTGTTGTTGGCCTAGAGGATCATGGTCTATACAGGCTTCTTGACACTGGTGATTCTCCAGAAGTGGCTCTAGCAGGGTGTGTTTCTCCCATCAACACTTTGTGGCATCAGAGATATGCGCATCTAAACATTCAATATCTCTCTTAGCTATCTCGGGAGGGACTTGTGTCAAGGTTACCTGATATTTAGACTTAGCAGTTGGGAGTGTGCGGTGCCTGTCAAGCTGGCAAGCAACATTGGTCTTCATTCAAGGATGGAGAATATTGGCGCGCACCTAAGGTACTCCAGTTAATTCATGCTGATATTTGTGGTCCTATGAATACATCTTCAGCTACTAGTTGCAAATATTTTTTGCTTATTGTAGATGATTTCAATAGAAAGATGTGAGTGTATTTTCTAAAATATAAATCTGATGTATTTAGTATCTTTTAGAAGTTTAAGTCCTTAGTTGAAAAAGAGTCTCGCTGTAATATCATAACTCTTAGGAAAGATAATGAGGGGGAATTTTGTTCTTCTGCTTTCTCCAACTTCTGTGATACCCATGGAATCAAATGCCAGTTAACTACACCCTACACTCCTTAGCAGAACAGTGTTGTCAAACGTCACAACTGTACGGTTGTTGAAATGGCTCATTCAATGTTACAACACAGGAGTGTTCCGAAAAAATTTTGGGCTAAAGCAATCTTTACTGTTGTCTATCTTCTTAACTGATCACCTACTCAGGTTGTTAAGGGGAAGACTCCATAAGAGGTTTGGTCTAGCCGTAAGCCTACGATCAGTCACCTCAAAGTGTTTGGCTCGGTTGCATATGTTTGGATTCCAGCTGCTAAGCGCTCTATGTTAGATTCCAAAAGCCAGAAACTCATGATGACAGGGTACAGTGATCACCACAAGGCCTATAGGCTGATAGATTTAGACAATAATCATCTTATCTTCAGTCGGGACATAGTATTTGACGAAGACAGAGGGTTCTTTCAGTCCCCTCCTTGTGAGCAGTGTTCTGAGGATCCGCCTCACAATGTTCTTCTTCCATTAGGTCCACCTGATGGGAGGGATGATGCAGCATCAGTATTTGATGATGCACTACCTAAGTTCCCTCCAGAAAATAATCCTCCTCTCATTGCTCCTGTTGTTCTTGAACCTTCTCCACCTACTCCAGATATTGGTTCTTCTACTCTCCAACCTAAATGGTGGGCTAAAACTATTGGTGATCTCCGGAATAATGAGCTCCTTAAAGGTAGAACTTCCAGAAATAAGAGAAAAAAGCAACCTACAGTAAATTTTTCTCTTATGGATAACTTTACACAGTGTTTTTCCCTTAGTGGGAACAGGTTATGGAAGCTAAATTCCAGAGTCTTCAGAAGAATCACACTTGGACCCTTTCTGATCTTCTTGCAAGGAAAAAGCCCATTAGCTGCAAATGGGTGTATAAAGTGAAATACAAAGCTGACAGAACCCTCAACAAGTATAAGGCTTGTCTTGTTGCTCGAGGGTTCTCACTGAAAGAAGGCATAAACTATGAGGAGACCCTTGCTCCTACAACCAAGATGAGTACCATACGGCTTGTCCTTACCTTAGCAGCTCAGTTCAATTGGGAAGTCCACCAAATGGATGTAAAGAGTGCTTTTCTAAATGGTGACTTACAGGAAGAAGTCTACATGACACAGCCTCCAGGATTCAAGGTTGTCGGTCAAGAACAGAAAGTCTGTAGATTAGTCAAAGCACTCTATGGTCTGAAACAAGCCCCTCGGGCTTGGTACATGAAAATTGATAAGTACCTAACAAATCATGGTTTTCAGAAGAGTCCATCTGATGCAAACTTGTTTATCAGCCATACTGGTGATGATATTTTGTTTGTGGTTGTCTATGTGGATGACCTTATCATTACTGGCAATTCAGCACATTTGATCCATGTGATCAAATAGGATTTGTGCAGCACTTTTGATATGACGGATTTGGGACTTCTTCATTACTGTTTGGGGGTTGAAGTCTAGCAGACTGAGAACAACATCTTTCTCTCTCAGTCCAAGTATGCCAGAAATCTTGTGGACAGATTCAGAACGCAGGATTGCAAACCTGCCACGACTCGTATGGAACCAGGGCTCAAACTTTCAGCTCAGTCATCCTCACCACTTATGGATGAACTTTATTCAGGTAATTAGTGGGAAGCCTCATTTACCTTACTGCCACTAGACCTGATATCAGTTTTGCAGTGAGTTACATTTCACGCTTCATGTCAGCTCCTAAGGCTGATCATTAGATAACAGCAAAGCGTGTGTTGTGTTATGTGAGTGGCACTCCTAATTATGGACTTCTATACACTCGGAGTTCAAATCTTACACTCAGTGGTTACACAGATTCCGACTGGGTCAGTTCGGTTGATGACCATAAATCTACAGCTAGGTATGTGTTTAATCTGGGATCCGGTGCTGTCACATGGACTAGTAAGAAGCAGCAGGCAGTGGCTCTCTCCTCGACAGAAGCAGAGTATCGAGGAGTAGTTAAGGCATCTTCTGAGGTAGTTTGGTTTCGACGTATGCTTGCGGATATGCATGTTTCCCAGGCAGGTCCTACTCCCTTGTTCTGTGATAATCAGGGAGTGCTCAAACTTGCCAAAAATCCAGTCTTCCATGAATGAACAAAGCATGTGGAAACCCATTGTCACTACATTCGACAGCTTGTTGAAGGCAGATCCATTAAGTTGTTGTATGTTCCTACAATGGAGCAACCAGCAAACATCTTCACCAAGCCCTTTGGTCCTGATAAGTTTGTAAAATTCAGAGGGTCTATAAGTGTTGTAAATAGATTGAGCATTAAGGGAGGGTATTAGAATAATGTTATTTTAGTGTTTAATGCTCATATGTGATCTTATTAGCAGTTCCTTGGTAGAAACTTGTTGTTTTTGTAAATACAGTTGTATTATTTATTGAGCTTCATTGCTCATTGTAAATCAATTCAATTCATTCATTGATTAAATTTTAAGCCTTTGGTCCCTGGGGTTAAGTCAAAGTCAAAATTTTGAGGAAATTAATTCAAAAATTCAATTTTTGAATTAATGAAAATGCATTTAATTGAAAATTCCAAATTTCCTCAATAATTTAAATTTTCAATGGATGAGATTAAAAGAAATTTTAATCCTCATCAACGATCGAGATTGCTTTGATGAGGATCACTCGAACTAGTCGTTGGAGGATTTATCTTTAAATAGGAGGTCATTTGTCAGTCAGATCATTTGATCTTTGAATCGTGTGCTAAGTGAAAGCTCTCTTGTAATCTTTTTTATGAGCAATAAAGAAAGACTTTGGGGTTAATTTCTACTGGTGTTACTCTTCATGGAAATGTTGTAAGATGTGTTATTTTCATGCATAGATTTCCTTTTAGCCATTGATGATAGCTTTCTGAAGAGTGATTTGACCACAGGTATCTTGTTTAATCACTAGGGTTTAAATGGTAATTTAAGTTTTGAATATAATAGTAGGGATCTCTATTAGATCTTAATTTTATTATCATTTTCTCGCCCTATGTTGATGGTTGAACTAAGTTGTGCAGGAAATTCTTGATTTTTTAGATCGTCGAGCATTCAGGGAAGTTTTCAGTTGGATCAGCGAACTCCCGATTCGTATTTTCTGAAGGGCCCAGTTTGATTTGATCCCGGGCTTATCATAAAAATTTTATTGGTGATGCATGAAAGGTTTTGGGCGAAGCACCTCTGTTTAAAATCAAAATTTCAAATTTTTCTGTGCCGAATTGATAAATCTGGCTTTTAAGAGCCTTAGATTATCAGATCTAGGAGCGGAGTTGGACTCACACTTGCTAGATCTGATAGATCTGTTGTTCCTGTGCATAGATCTGTAATTTTTGTTTTTACTTTTCTGATTAGGGTTTCTAGGGTTTCATTTATTTTTGTATATCCGGGCTCTGGGTGTTTGTGTTTTCAGGTATAGGTTGCAGATGTGAAGGTGAAATTTGATTTTGAAACCATATCTAGGCCCTGGAAGGTAAGATATGGCCTCAAAACTAGCTTTTGCAGGGGCATTATTTGTGCAGTCCAAGGGTTTTTTAAATATTTTAAATCTAGAAATTTAACTTTGTAAGGGTTTCATTGATAAATGTGAAAACAAGTGTGAAATTCGTTGGTTGTTGGGTTGTCTGGAGCTTGGGCTATCTTCCTGAGGCTTTGGAAGTCGTTTTGAGACCGTTTCTATTGCTTGGGATTTTTCAAAGAAAAAAGTCGGATTTGTTTTGTTGCCTTGGTTTTATTCATGTTGTGTTTCTAGTCTCTGGGAAATTTTCGATTTTTTGGTGTGTCATTTACCCTTACCTTCATGCGAAAAATCTCTCTCAACTCCCGCATATATTCCTAACCTGCAAAAATCACTGTCCTTCTTCACTGTCTGCTTTCATTTCTCTGATCTAAAGATCCATAAGCCCATGTTTTCTTTCCCTAGTTCCCGCCGCAGCTCCCTTCCACTCTGCCTTCAACCTACACGCATCTATTTATTTGTGGGCTGCCAAAACCTGCAGAGAAATCAAAATCCGCATGCTAAACCCTTGCTCCCTGTCCATCATTGCTCTCCCCTCATCGCATTCCTCTTGATTTGCACGTCCTCTTAACCTGCTAAACCCTCCATCGAATCCTCTCCCCTGCGTCCCCTCACCATTTTGTCATCAACCTGCAAAGCAATAGTGACTTACGACTTAGCTTTTGTATTATTTTACATTTGTTTTGTTTTACTTTGTTAGGTTTCTTTTAGGTTATTCGATTTTTTTTTTTTAATTAGCCTTCATTCCTATTTGTTTTGATTTTGTTCGAATTCAATTTTCTTTTCTTTTGTCTTTTAGGTTGTTTAATTTATGATTTTGATTGTGACATTTAAATTTCATTTAAAAAATCTGAAGACGTAAAAAAAGGGGGTTCAATTTTGTTTTTTTTAATTTGTTTCATTTTGATTTAAAAATTTTATTTGTTTTATTTT
>APFE031321946.1:53994-79171 GCA_000404065.3 Pinus taeda
TAAAATAATTAATATTTTTAATGAAGTCCCTAAGTCTAAACTTAGGGAAAATAAAATATTAATGTGTATTAATATAAAACTATGTTAGAATGGTCCAAAAGTCATGGATCAAGTCGGATCTAATCTTAGCCGTTGATTAGAGACTGAATCTCGGCCATTGATTTGTCAACGAGAAAAGTATAAGAGGAGGCTTGAGGGTCACTTGGAGAACACACAAACAAAGACCAGTCAGTTCAAATTCGGGAGCGGGGTTAGCTGAGAAATTGAACTAGTGGTCTGGAGAGCAGTCAGGAGGCAGCAAGTACAGAACAGAGAGACGAGATATCAGCACAGAGGTAAAAAAGGTAGACACAAGGCCAGAGGGAGCCACGCAGAGACAACAGAGACTGTGCAGAGCCAACAGGGCCTGCGTCATCCACGCAGAGGCTGCAGGAGTGACGCAGAGAGCTAGAGAGGTTGCGTAAAGCCTCAGTAGGCTGACGCAGAGGGTTTCAGGTCATGCAGAGGTCAGTAGGGCTGACGTTGGGTTCAGAAGAAGTGCTGGATAATTTGTCTATCAATGGGTAAGCCAAATTGGCACCCTGTTGTACTAGAAAATTGCTAAATAATAAAATCCTCCCTTGCTGCATCGATTTTCCCACATTGGGTTTTTTTCGGGGAAATTAGTCCAAAATAACTGTGTCAATGTGTTGATTCTTATGCATATGTTTGTTTCTATATTATGGTGTGATATCTGTAGCAGTATTTATTTTAATGTTTATTGAAGTAATTTCATGAATAACTTATGGTGAAATAAGTAGGAAAAGTAACTTAGTTGCTATAGGGATAGAATTTTCACAGAATCAATAGAAGAATGTAATGTAAGATTTGATAAAGTAATCACAGAAATACAATGCACCCACAAACCTCCTGATTAATCTATCCTAACATATTACCTCAGTGCATTCAATGGAAACACTACCTTTCTTCTTAATCATTTTAAACCCAACAATATAGGTGAAGCTAAAGAAAATGCAGAAGCAATTAACACCAGTTAGGCATTATCCGATAGACCTGATATGATGACACCATCTAAATCTAGTTAAATCCTAATCGAAGAATCTTAAATGAAAAGACTAGTCTTCCAATTCTAATCCAAGCAATTGTAATGATCCACTCACTCTCATGACTCAGTAACTAAAAGATGTTCAATTGCCTCTGAAGAAAATAGTGCAAGGCCAACAAGCCATGCAAAACAAGATCATCCAATTAAAAACAAGTCAGCAATCCTTTCCTATTGAAGAAAGTGTAACTAGGTTCGGTCTTCATAATGACATGATCTTTGTAAATGATGTAATAAAAAGAATAAATTATTTTTTGTATATCTTGCTACATGGGTTTCATGAGCAAGAAGTGTCATTAGGTCAAAGACGACTTCTTGATGTCTTTAAGATTTTATTGTTATGTCAAAGAGTCATGTCATTTATAGAGAAGCTCTTTAAGAGCCTATGTAAAATGTATTTATGTGAAAGCAGCGCCTCAAGACCAAGATCAATCCTCCATTGGCAAGTTCAAGAAGTCTACAAGAAAATCAATAAAGAATTCTTCATGTCGGATCCAAAAATGAATTAATAAATAAATGGAAGTCATGTCGGCTTGGTTAAAATGACATGTCAGTTCATGACTCACGTCGACTCAAATGTGTGGCACAAACCACTATAAATACCCATCTAGGGTCAGTGCAAAGTACACAAGAAGATCTCGCAATTTCTCTCACTGAAATTTCGAAAGGTTAGGAGCAGATCCACATCACAGCAGGGAGATAGTTCAGGGTTTCAGAAGAAGAGATATCACCATGATATTTGGATGGGTATAAGGTCTAAGGTCCGCATAAAAGGAGGGCAGAATAGTGGTGATTACAGTGAGTAATCACAACATCAAAACCCTCGCAAATCCCTGAGATCTCGTCTCTTTCGGAAGGTATCACTGGAGTGCAATCTCAACATGATTGTGATCTCGAAGCATATCACAGTAAGAAGATTTGGATCTGTCTCCTAGTAGCCTCGGCACATGTGTATCTCGATGATCCCTTAACAGCATGCCATTTCGGAATTCATTCAGAACGCAGTCATTTATGGATGGAACAGTCTCGGCATATATATATACTATCTCAGTTAATAACGATGTCTCGGCTTACATGTATTCTCGGCATAATCATGTTGGGAGGAATCTCTATGATTACTGTGACCATTGCAATCTAGGCATAACGAGGAGCAATAACCATAGTTGCAAGCAGTAATGATGATGATTAGTATTATAGTCTCGACATAATGGAAGGGACAGTGATGACAAGGACAAGGATGGCCAGTCTCGATAGTATAAAAAGGAGTGACAAGGATCTTGATCTCATAAGTGACTCACGGTGTCTCAATCTATAGTAAGTTACAGTCATGATCCTATCATAAGTCATGATCTTTGTTCCTAAAGATCATGATCTTGATGAAGGTGCGGAGATCACCTCTATGGTAATTTCAAGGGACAGTCATGGTGCAGCAAAGATGTTATCAACAATGGCAGCAGTGCTGAAGATATCAGTGATGCAGTAGTGCAGCAGTGATGATGATCTCAGCAGTGTCCAAAGAAGAGGATTGATTTCTTGGTCTTGGAAAGGTAGATTGTGTCAAGGGTCATGGTCTTGGTATTCATCAATTAGGATCTCTATAAGAAGAATTTCGCGTGGGTTTTCCTCCCCAAGAGGGAGAGGTATTGGCCCTAGCAGAAAGCCAGATACTTTGTGTTCTTGTCCCTTTTGTTTTTGGTAGCAGTTTGATGAAGTAAACACACACACTAATAATGAATGGAAGATCAAGTTAAGATTAATTGTATACATACTTCACAAATCGTTATCATGTCAAAGAAGAATCAACTTAACATGCATGCCCTAAGATTCTTCAACATTTTCCCCTAGGAATAGTTTCCAGCCAAAAGGAATTTTAAAGGCCCCTTTCTAGGGTTAGAAACCTCCTAATCCACTAATGTCCTAGCTCAATTTAATCCTCACTTTTGTAGAGTTTGCGACTCGTTTCATTCTGCGCTCACTTCCTCTAACTCTATGGAAGCATGGAATGCTCAAAACTTTAGTGGGTCTAGTATGCGAAATGCATGCACCTTGTCCTCTTTCTCGGGGATTGGTGGATTATTTGTGGAACCAAAACCAAAGGAGAGTGACCTTGAAGTCGATCAAGCCACCCAGCTGCTTGGGAGGATGCCTTCCTCTGAAGATATCCATTAGATGTACGTTGAATGTTTTAAAAGGCAAGGCATACCAAAGAAAAGCTAAAGAAACATCCTCTCCAAACCAAAACATATGTAAGACTTCCTCTTCCTTTAAGAAGGTGAATGAACAACTTAAGCCCTCTGGCTCCAAGGAGTTGAAAGTAGACATTTCTTGATGGGTTAGTGATGTCAAGGTGTCTATCCCTTTGACTCAAGTCATAGGTTGCCTACCTTGAAGAGTCAAATTAGGAAGGTCATAAATTTTGAGAATCCCAGCATTGGTGAACATTCCAAGGCTAGTGAGAACCTTGAGGTTAGACAGTCTGTCATACTGTATACATCAAATAGAAGATCCTCTAGTGTCCCTTACCTCTATTGTGTTTAATAGGCCAAGTAAGAACATCTTAAACAAGCCCTTCTTGATGTCGTTGGTAGTGATTGGTTGGATCCTTCTCAACTGCATGATGGATTTAGGGACCAGTGTCAAGGTCATGAGTTTGGAGGTGGCCAAGAAAATGGGACTTCAAACTTCAAGACCATATAGAAATATGTGCTTTCGATTCAAGAGAGATCCCATCCATAGGCCTTGTTGTCGCCCAAAGTGTACACATAAGTGTGGGAAAAGTTCCCAGCCCCACAAGGCATATCTTAATGGTGCACCCCTCAAAGTAGGGGTTGTCACTTTGATCCCTACTCTCTTCGTTTAAGCTCCCTCCTAGGCAAGCTAAGGGGGGTAGTCCCTAAAGGATGGAAAACTAAGGAAAAACTTGTTGAAACAACAAGTCTAGGAGACCTAAGGGCAAGCAAATCACTCCTCTTAGCACTTGAATTAAGATTAGATGGCATGTTAAACTTATTAAATTGAGCAATGTGAGATAGACAGATTCAATTAGATCAGTATAGCACTTGAGATGAGACAGAAGAGACCAGTGCCTTATTAACAATGCCCAAATAAATTAAAGAATTTGCACAATAATGGAAGCTACTTCAAGCTACAAGATAAGCAATGTTGCAAGGAAATGTTAGTACAAGAAATCAAAAGATCAAGATTACCAGATATATGAGCAATAAACCTTTTAAAGAACAATTGCAAGGAAAAGAGACTTGTGCTTTCAAAGACAATAAACTTGAAGTGACAAGTGAATTCATGCAAAGCTTGCAATTATAGATTAAGCCCGCAATTACAATTACCAATTGATCAAATGGTAAATGAATGATCTATCTAATGTGAGATGCAAGATCTTGGTCAATTTTAATTAAGATGCCTAATCTAGATGAGGGCCTTCTCCTCAATTGTTTTGAAGCAAGTCTCACACAAGGTTGTAGAAATAAGTCCTAGGGCGGGAAGCTAAGGCCCCATTAACGATACCTACCCAAGAGTTCTAACGACCCAAGTGCCCTCGTTCCTAAAAGCAATTGCTCACAAGAGAACTACAAGGTCACCCGTTTTAACCATTGAGCAAGGGTCAAGCTTCTCAAATTGGTGTGAAGAAGGTGGTCCTAACTTTCTATCAACCAAGCTTATGCTTGATGGTAAATTTTAAGGATGCAAAACTAGACTAGAATGATAAGGCAAATTATGATGAGATTAGATAGTTTCAAAGAGATACAATAATCGCAATGTGCTTCAATGTAGGAGATATAAACCACTTATAACCAAGCTAATTAAATCCAATTTAAACAAGGTTATAGGATTCCAAAAATAAACCAACGAAGCAATTTAGGATTACTCAATGAAACAATTAACAACAATTTCAAAGGCTTTAGTTATAGTGTTTGTTAAGATAATCTTCACTTATTTGATATTACAATGGAAACAAGTGAAAATTTTAATGATGCAAACACAAGTAATGAATGACAGATGAGATTGCTAACAGTGATTAATGAAAGATGCGATTAAAAGACTAACAATATCAATGAAATCCTAATCTAATCAAGTGAGAGCAAAGAAGAAGAGTTAGTATCTAATTTAAAAGAGAAATAAGAAGAAGCTCCTCCCAATACCTTGAGGAGATCACAAAACGACAAGCACTTCTATAACCAACACTCATCAAGCTACCAAATACCAAAATGAAAGCACAAGAAGATAAGCAATATACTTCAGTGATAAACAAATTGCACTAGACCTTAAGAAAACCTCACTACTAAGATAGATTAGTCAATTAGAGCCCACGACCAAGCAAGAGAAAAGGCTAGAAAACTTGTAGAAATTTTTTTTAGTTATATGTGATCAATTTTAATTATCTCAAAGCCTTTCATTACTAAATTTTCTTAATGTGATAACCCTTTGAAAGAGAATCTTCAGATATGAATGATATTCAGCCTCAAGGCTCACGGCTAAGAGGGCAAAGCCTCCTAGGTTGTGGCTTACCTTCAAATAATGATGTGTCATAGTGAAATGTCAAAGGGAAAAGCCCTAGTCACAAACCAATGACAAAACCCTTCCAACAATGGAGCAATACCCCTACACACAAGTTTTAGTCTTGGAATAAAATGAGGCTACAGCGCACCACTCGCATATCATTTGAGTGAGTGAGCACACGCTAGGGAGAAGACCTTGAAAATCCTTGCGGTTAGCCCTAAAAAGAGTCCTCCAATGATCAGATCGAAGCTAGCTAGTTACAAGCTCAAAGTCCCTCCTGCAAAGTACCCTACAAAATGAAAGCTCAAAATCCAAACACGGTCGATTCTTCTCCACAATCTGTGAACTTGGAGACCAAGAGCTAGTGTACCTGTAGATCTCTATTCAAACTTTAAAGATGAATTCTTAGAGCATGAGGGATCAAGATCTACAGGTATAGATCTAAACACAACACCTAAGGCAAGATGCTTGTACCAATAGATGTTCTGTCTTGCAGCGAATGAAATAACAATTTATAAAGCGCACATAATATAGAGCATGAAAAATTCTAGCACATACCATAGATCAGCGATAGAAAAACACCATGAACTGAAATCCCAAAGTCTTCCTATTATAAGAAATACAATTCCAGTAGAGCAAGGCTCAATACATGTGTTACATATTACATCATCCAAAGATAAAATGAGGAGCTTGATAGCTTCCTTATATAGAAAATGGGAGAAGAAAACCCCTCCAAGTGGAAATGACAGCTAGTTGGCTTGATCCTCGTCAAAATAATCTCATTCATTGATCTTCCTCTAAAAATAATGTGATCTCCACTGTTCACTTTTTATTTTTGAGGAAAAATTTGAATTTCTCATAAGACCCCCTTTTATTAATCCAAAAATTAATATTTTGGATTAATATCCTCATAAAACTCATTTTGACTTAACCACCAAGGTCCAAGGGGTCAAATTTTCTTAAAAAATCCATTTTCCCTTGTGGAGGACCTCCAAAATTAGTTCTTTTTTGAACCACGACTTTTGTATTGTTTTCCACTTGGAGAGACTTTAATCTCTCAAAAAAAAAATTGACAAAAATTAATTAATTTTCTACCTAATTATTTTCTTTTTTTTTTGCCAGAAAAAATAATTAAATGACTAGAGGGGATTAATTAGTGTTTCCACCCTCAAATACTTCATCCATGGTGTCTAATTATGAGTAACCATGCACTAAAATATGTTTACATTAAGATATTACAAATTAATTCAACCCTTAGAAGGGGAAATAGTAAATACACATTTAGACATAGACCCTCAAGACACTACCCAATTCTGCAACACAATATGATCTAGTATGAAAAATACACAGACTCGATAAACACTAGGACTCACCTAAGACCTTGTCAACGAATTCCAACCTAGCTTTGGGGTATATATGAGAAAAAATTCTATCAATTATGTCTATTGACAAACACACATAATTCAGGGAGGTTTAAAAACTCCCTATGATGAAATCCTTTGACAAAAACCACAAGCTTACCTAGGTGTCGTTAAATGGCTTCATAGTCATACTAGAATAATTTACAATAATAAAAACAGAATTTGGGTTTACAATGACAATATTAATGTTGAATGATGACTTTGATCTTCAAAAAAAAAAAATCCACTTCCTTGTACTCTGCTTCTTGGATTGTTGACAGTGTGGTCAACAGTGTGCAATGGAGATGTAGCTGAGTGACTTTTTTGGGTGCATAATGTGATGTGATGTGATCTCTTTTCATGAATGCTTATGGTGAATCTTGGATGTTGCATGGTGAAGTAAGTGAGCCTATTTGTTTTATCTTGGTTTTATGTTTCTTTGAGGAATAGAGATAGGTTTTTCTTTCCCTTAATCATATGGAAAATACGAACCTAAATTGCAAACCCTAGTGTAAGTTAGTTTATTTTCCCTAGTTTTGTTTGGATTTAGAATCACTCGAAAGGAAACCCCGAAATAAATTATATTCTACATTGTTTTCTCTAGATCAGTAAGGCACTACTCTTTATCATTTGTGGCATTCTTTTAAAATCCTGAATTCATTTTATTTTTTGTTTTATAGTAAATTAGTGAAAGATATGGAAAAAACTTGTATTTTTAGCATTTAATGACTTGCTGATATATGACCTAGATCTAAGTTTTGTTTAAAAGTGCATTAGAGAAGCTAATTCAATGTTTTCATGCATTTTTAAACCAACTTCTAAGGTTGACATCATACTTTATTTATTGTTATATAATATATTTACAATCAAAAATTGTTGTAATAATATACTCAGTTTACTCTTAAACTTAACCATCATCCCATATAATTTTTACAAATTTTGAATCGCTAAATTTGTTATGGTTATAAACTATTGTTCATTGCAATTTGCTGCAATAAAACCCCAACTTATCGCATTCGTGATATTTTCTTGAATTGGTATGTTCAAGCAACCTATTTGACACTCCTTGGCTAATCCTAGCCTTTAGATTGACCCATAGATCCTTTTCAACCCAAATCTCGAAATTTCTTCATCATCAACTACAATCCCTAGTTTGTATTATCACTAATAATGGATTTTGTTGTAGGATCCTTAGGTGGCATTTAGCTTAAACAATCTTGGGTTACTTGATCCCCAATCCCTACTAGTGAAGCCTCCCTTGTGTTGGATTGTGTCTTTCACTAAAGAGAAAGGAATAGTTGCTAAGGTGAACCGTGATAGTGGTAACACTACCATGTGTTGCACATTGTGACCTAAGGTCACCTAGTGAAGCTTTGCACTAGGTGCTAGATTTTGTTGTAACAAAGTCGATGATGTCAAAGTCTCTTGAGTGTGATGGCCAAGGGTGAGGGAGGTGAACAAGGCATTGGCTCGCTATCAGAATCATCTGGAACCACAAGGGGGTCTGAATATATGATCCTGGAGGGAATCTACAAGTGAGCAGTACTCCTAGCATTTGAGATCAAAAGAAAACTCTAAAGGGATCTCTAGCTATTCATATGGGTCTAGGAAGCTAATTCACATGGTTGAGGTTCAAAATTTGGATTCGGCAAAGGTTATGTTTGATTCGAATTTCAATTTTTTTATGGGGTTTGAATGAGGTTTGCCATTAGTTTCATCTATATATATTTTCTATATTAACGTAAAATGAAATATGACATAAAATATTAAGAAATCAACATCAATAAACATCAACAATGTTATTATGGACTTGTAAACCACAGGGATAGACTACAAGCTTGAGTCCTGAATCAAGGTTATGGGATTTAGTTGTGGACTTAGTCAATGACCATGTGGTTCGATGAGGTTCACTAAACCTCAAAAAAAAAAATTAGGTTAGTCGAATTTTAAACCTCAAGGTTGAGTTCGGTGAGCCTTGTGACATAAAAAGGAAGCAGTTTGATTAACAGGAGGTGCTCTACCTTGAATTTGTATGGAGGTAAACTCTCTAACACTCTGATAACATCTGGCTTGATGTACGGATGGTACCACCGAACCAATCTCAATAATATCAATTGGCCTTCCCAATGGAGAGGCTGAGGAGAAACCTAATGTTTCACCATTTTGTTGATTGGTGCACTTTGGAACTCTACTTGGAATTCGTTGCTTTGATTTGATGGATGAACAAGTAGGAGGTGATTGATCTACTCATCCTAGGGAGGGCATGGCATGCAAGAGCATAAAATAGTAAGAAATCAACATCAAAAATGTTATTGTGGATTTGGAAACTGCAGGGATAGACTACAAGATTGAGTTGTGAAACAAGGTTATGGGATTTAGTTGTGAACTTGGTCAACAACTATAAGGTTCGATGAGGTTTATTGAACCTCAAAAAAATTAGGTTAGTCGAATTTCAAACCTCAAGGTTGAGTTCAGTAAACCTTGTGACATAGCTGGAAGCAGTTCGATTGACAGGAGGTGCTCTACTTTGAATCTGTATGAAGGTAAACTCTCTAACACTCTAATAAAATGTGACTTGATGTACGAATGGTATCACTGAACCAATATCAATTGGCCTTCCAAAGGGGGAAGCTAAGGAGAAACCTAATGTTTCATCATTTTGTTGTTTGGTGCACTTTGAAGTTTGCAATTTTGCTTGCCATTTGTTGCTTTGATGTGATGGATCAATAGGGAAGTAGGCGGTGATCAGTCGACTCATCCCAAGGCTAGCATGGCATGCAAAAGTTGAGATTTGTGGTAGAATATCTCCCTTAATAAAGAGGGATAAGCATCTTTAGTCCTGGTACCACAAGAAACTAGAGAGGAACCCCCCCCCCCAAAATCCCTATGGAGCCAATGATAACATCCTCTAATATCATAGTATATATAAGGGACACTGAAAAGTAGAATGCATCTCCATCTATGACTCCTGATGGTGACAAACCTAGCAAATCCCATTAGATCATGGTATATGTTGATATGTTTTTATCCACAGCTAATGGAAGTTGATCCAAAGTTGTCCCAAAGGGATCCTGAGTGAGTGCATCTAATGCTTGCACATATAAGGGGGGCAAATGATGATGCAATCCATGGCTCCAGAAAAAGCTCTAGGTAGAAAGACATCTTTGAGCCCAAGCTCGTCAAAGGTGAGGTCTTAGTGAATTGAATGTAAAATTTATAGATATCTGCTCTGAAAGCCTAATTCAATACCAATCTAGTCAACAAGAAATGTATCGACGCATCAAGGGAGAATCTAAACAAGAGAAGTCACTTTGGAGAGATAATAACTGATTGGAAAAGCCTACACACCTCTAAGAACCAACCTCGTGTTTAGCCTGAGACAGGATCTAAAACGAGAGCCTCCAAGGAGCAAAGTGCAAGGTAGGGATACCTCTCTCTCCTAGAGGCAGAGCCTCCAAGAGATCGAACTCTATGAAGGAAAGAAACCAAATGGAAAAAAAACTTGGGGCGAAAAAGGTGGACGCCAAACTCTGCATAGATGATGGGTTATGGAATAGTCTTCTTCCATTTGATGATGTGATTGAGAAGCAAGGTTTGTACTCTCTCCAACTTAGTCTAGTCTATTTGCAACAAGGTTTGTCCCCAGATCTCAGAGCCATAAGGAACTGTGGATCCAATAATTGCCTTCATGAGATAGAGCTTAGTCAAGATGTCCTAAAACTTCCCTTAGAAGCAGTCTCTCGATAAGGGCCTTGGAACCATACCTTTACTGAGCTGAGGCTGGAGTGTTGATGCAAACCAAAGCAAGGTTCCGTGAATTATACTCCCAATTAAGAGTAAGTTGTGATAATCTCAATCTCCATCCCTATGTAGTAGAAATGTAAGTCTATAAGAGAGCTCTTCGACACATTGAAGATCAAAACCTTGGTTTTACCTAGGATGAATGTCAGTTGTTGAAGGTCACAAAAACTTGTCAATGTGTTAATTTGTCTCCGTAAGCCCTCACGTGTAGAGGTCAACAAGACCAAGTCATTTGTGAATAGGAGAAAGGAAATTAACACCTAATGTAGAAGACAACCATCCCCCTTTTGGATATGCTCATGGAGGTAAGACTCTAACTCATTGATATCAATCTCAAAGAGGGTTGGTGAGAGGGGACAACCTTGTTTCACCGTGAAAATACTCTAGATAAAGTTGGAAAGGCCATGTGCCATACTAAGGCACCCTAAGACTGATTTCCATACTCTCATGATACCTGGCAACAAGGACTCAGATATGAAAATGTCATAAAGTCTCTAGAATAATGCCTCCCTTGGTACTATGTCAAACACTTTCTAGAAGTCTACAAAGCAACTATAAAGCTTTGAAGAGCAATGACAAGATACCTTAATAATGGCTTAGAATGTGAAAATGTGATTAGTCATCTGGTAGTTGGGGAAAAAACTTGCATGTCCTTTAGCCCTGAGATGACAGCTCTTTAACTCCTCAAAAAGCCACTAGTGTAGGACTATGGGGTAAAGCTTGGAGCATGTATGACCCACCATGAAAATCCTATAGTTGTTGAGACTAGAATTGCTCCTTGATTTGTGTATTGGATGAATATTGTGTTTGGTCCAAGAGGGGAGGAAGCCTAAACATAACACATAATTAAATAAATCCTAAATAAGGGAATCAAGGGACTAGCCACCATGCTCAAGGAATTCAGCCTAGAGCCCTTCCTCATCAGCTACTTTGTTGGTACACATAGCTCTAATTGCTCTCCTAATGTCCCACTCAAAGAAAAGGTTGCAAGCTAAAGTGGGGAGGGGGGAGAGATGCCGGTGGGAGGTGGTCCAGGAATATCGTAAAGCAAGGTGGTGTAATAGAACATTGTATGGGGATCAAGGTTAGCTGAAATGGTATGGGATCAAGGAAAAGGGAGTGCCAAAAGGCCTTGGGGGAGTGGTGAAAAGCATTACAAAGTCCCTCGCTCCTCTAGGAGATAAATGCTCATTTTTAACGATGAAGGAGGTTACAATATGTATTGTGGAGGTGAGGGGAGGAAGACTGGTCATGTGTGAGGGTGAGATGGAGGTATTTGTGGATGGATTCAAATTCATTATCAAACCACCAATTCATAGCATAGCACCCAAGGGTAGGTTTACAAGTGTGACAACGAGTAGAGTGGGGGTAGAAGTCAAGGGCTGCTTCCATGAGGATCAAGGAGAGTATCTCATATTTGACTGTAGTTGTCTCCAATGACCTGAAGTGGGAAATGGGAGGGAGCAACTCAATGTGGGTGGTGTAAAATGCACCATAAAGTTTGAAACTTTGAACACTCTATTTACAGACCAATAAGGAGTCTAAATAACTGAACTAAATAACAGGTCATTGAAAACACAATTTGGCACATGACATATTGGAGAACTCGTAGGTTTCCTTCATCAACAGAGAGAGGAGGTACAAAAGGCCAAAGTTTTCTTCTGTGGCTAACAAGACTGCTACTTCAGATACTGGTTTTCCAACAAGGCAAGCATGCCCCTTTAACAACAATTGAAGTGGCAGACCTCAGCTTGATTGTGAATAATTTAGAGATATTAAAAAGCATCCGGATATGAAAGAGGACCCTAACAAGCTATGATAAGGAAATACTAGCTCTAGTGCAGAAATACAGACACAAAACTAACAAAAATAGCTTCAAGTATTTCATCATCTTGGTCAGGCAACTAAAGAGAAAGAGCAGAAAAATATTTTGAAAAAGGTTCTGCTTGTCAGATGAGGGAAAAGATTATGGAAGTTGTTCAAGATGAGAGAATGATGGAAGCTCTATGTAATGTCTAAACATCCTCTTATTATATCTAGAATTGCAAATTCTTGTTTTGTATTTTAACTATAAAGAGAAATTTGAAGAGGATTATATTACTTAAACGAAAATGATAACAACTTGTGCTCGACATTTAATAAAATTAAAAATTCCCAACATCTTATCAGCAGGTCAGACTCATAGCAGGAAGTGCCTCACTTCTTGATGCACTATTTAATGTAGGTATGACGATTTTCAATGTAATATAAGATTTCCAATAAAAATATCTTTAAAATTTAACGTCTCCTATAATAACTGCATGTGATGGAAACTATTAAGAATTACTGCATGTTAACCTTCAGAAAAAAACAGGCTGCTTCTCCTTCCTACAACCTCTAATAACAACGAGCATGCATCATGAAATGATCAGAAGGTGTAGATATCTTTGGAATCCAGATTCAAAGAAATAAAATACATCATACTGCTTGGATGAATCTAAAAGACAATTTAGCACAAGTGTTTTGACCAATAGTAGCGAGTGTAGTTTTCTAGTCTTCAGTTTCTTTTTCGATGGAGGATAAGAAATATACCAGTGATGCCTGTGTGCCAGTGAGTGCAGTAACTCCAATGAAAATAAATGTGTCTACACAAAGAAAGGCTACTGCACCAGGATGGTGAGCAACTATATAATGAATCCATGTGTAAAATGATGAAGGAGCCATTGGATCAGTCCAAAGCCCTGAATTTCAAGAGAAAGTGTTTTCAGCATGTAGGACACTAAGGAAAATTTGATTAACAGGAAATGCAAGCCAATATGATAAAGTTCAATATTCATACGCTGAATAGCAACTATAGCACCAATAAATGTCGCAGAAGTTTCCAGGCATATAAATATGAAGAAGTCCCACTTATTCTTCTGCATCCATAGATAAAGCCACCAATTTGAAAACAATGTGTTACTAGTAGCTGAGTAGTAAAATGAATAATAACTGCAGACATAGTAGGAATAGTAGATAAACATTGCAGACAGTGAAACAGAAAAAATGGAGAGTGAGTCCCACTCTTCAAATGCAGATATATCAACAGAAGTTGATTTCTATTAAAGTCTAACTTTCTGTTCTTTAGATCTATGGATGAAAATGGTAACATATAAAATATTTTTCTGAAATTGGAACGTTAAGTTCTGATTATTACAGATTTTTCTGCTATGTCTAGACCTCACCTTGCCAACACAATTAGAAATCCATGGGCAATGATGGTCAAATTGCTCAACACAACGGTTGCAAGAAGAGCAATGCTTGGACCGCACAGGCCTGATTATCTGTAAAAAGGCAATATTTAAGATAACAGTTTAAAATGTTACAATGAATAGCATTATACTAATAAGAAGTAGGATGCTTATAAAAATATTATATTTAAAAATAGCTGTGGACTTTGACAAAGAACCTTGCAGGTAGGACAAAGTTGAGACCAATATCCTGCCCACTGAGCAGATTTCTGTGGATCATCCTGAAGTAAAGGTGCCTGCAACAACAGTGCATCTAAGCTAATCTATATAAAAATAAAACCGACAGAGAAATTGTCTTCTAGCCAATAGAGTCAAACACTCATCAAGAGCTCCAAATAACACAAGCCAAAGATACATGCATACAAGAAAGCAACAAAATTATTTTCCATCATAATAGTTTGAAGCTAAAAGGATCAAATGCAGATGCTCTAAGAGGCAAAAAACCGCCAATGATCAACATAAGTGCTCCAGGAAGAGAAAGGTGCCAGCATAAAGCTGGAAGCAAAAGCCACCCGCTGAATCATGCCTGAAGGTGACACTGAAGAAGATCAAAGTCAGATGCACAAAAGAAGAAAAAATCTGACAATGGTCAACATAACTGCTCCAAGTAGAATAGGTACTAGCATAAAAGGGTTGGTCATGAAAGAGAAGAAAACACCAAAGCTGTCAATATGGTTGAAGGTGTTGCAGCTGAAGATCAGATGCAGATGCACAAAATGGAAAAAAATCTGACAGATTAACACAAGTGCTCCAAGAAAAGGTGGTGTCAGCATAAACAAAACTGGACAAGTGCTTCATGAAAAGGAAGTAAACATCAAATAATGCCATCAAGAATTACAGTAGTGACTGCAAGTCAAAAACTGCTCATAAGATAAGATAATTTCATAAATTTCTGAGAAATGACCACAGAAGTAGGTCAATGGGACTGAAGAGTACAACCAGAATGAGGACAATGTGGTAGTGCTAGTGCAACTCCTAAAAAATGCCAAAACCAATACAAAGAAAGAAACCTACATATATGTATAAAACCATGATAAAGGTACAATGATAAAAAACTGAGTTAGTACACAACTAGAAAGCTGGGCAACCCAACAGAAGAACCTGTCAAGAGAGTGAGAGAGAGAAGGAGATTAAACAATGGGGCCAATGATGTCAAGGTCTCCTAACTCTGATGGTTGAGGGCAAGGGGGGCAAACTGGGCACTGCCTCACTGTCGGAGTCTTCTTGAATCGCTGCCTACTCCTAACATTCGAGGTCAAAAGATGGAAACTCCAAATATATCTCTTGTTGCTTGGATAGTCTAAGGGGCAAGGCATGCTCTACTTTGGATCCATCTGAAGTTGACCTCTCTAATGAGTCAAGAACATGTGGCCTGACGTACATACTGACGTCTACGAACCAGTCTCAATAATATCAAGTGGTCCCCCAAAGGGGGAGACTAAGGTGAAATGCGGGGTGTCACCATCTTGTTGTTTGGTGCACTCTCTATTTGTCATTTGTCCATCCGAATTCATGGATCAACAATGAAGTATAAGGTAATCAGTTTATTCATCCCAAGAGGGGCTTGGTATGCAAGACTTGAGATCTATGGATAAAAATCTCTCGAATGAAGAGGGCTAAGCATCCTTGATCCTCGTACCAGAAGAACGCAGAGAGAGAGCCTCTGAAGTGCCTATAAAGGCAGTGATAGTCCATCTTTGTATCTAGCTCCTAAAGGTGGCACACGTGGTAGATCCTATTAGCTCGTGGTATATGGTGATCCATCTCTATCCCAAGTCAATAAGAGCTGACTTGGAGCTGTCCCAAAGGGATCCTAAGCGAGTAAATCCAATGTTTGCATGTATACAAGGAAGGATGATCATGCCATCACATAGTGCCATAAAGTGCTCTAGGTAGAAAGACATATTTGATCCCATGCTCATCGAGGTTGAGATTCAAGTGAGATGAATCTACAATCTATAGATATCCTTTCTAATATATGTGTTCAATATCCATTTAGTCAGCAAGAGATGATGTGACGCATCAAGGGAGAATCCCAACAGGGGAAAGGTGCTTTGGGAGAATAGTAATCATTTGAAGAAACTGAGATGCCTCTAAGAACCCACCTCATGCCTAGCCTGGGGAAGGATCTAGAGCGAGAGCCCCCGAGGAGCAAAGTCCAAGGTAGGGGATACCTCTCTTGCCTAATGGTAGAGTCACCGAGAGATTGGACTCTATGAAAGAAAGAAACAAAGAGAAAAATGAACTTGAGGACGAAAGGGTGGACACCAAAATCTACCTAAATGGTAGGCTATGGAATCGTCTGCTTACATCGCATGATGCACTTGAGAGTCAAGGTCTAGACTGAAACAGAAAATGCTAGAACGCAGAATAAATATATATAAATATTTTATTAAAAGATATGAAAATTACAGATGATGAGATTACACTTGGGGAGCCTGGCTTATATACCGCCATGGAACACCCTTTGGGAAAGGGCATGATCTTATGATCGTGCCCTTTCGTCTAATTTAAATAATATTAAATAATAACCTAATTTAACTAATTTTTACATAACATTGCCTTCCTCTCGAAAGAATGCTTTGTCCTCAAAGCATACGTAACGACGGATGTTGTTGACAAAATGCTTCATTCTCCCAAGAAGCTTCTTCTTCGGGCAAGTCCTTCCACTTGATCAGATATTCCTTGATAGTACGATATCGGAGCTTTCTTTCTCTAGTAGACAAAATATGTTCTGGTTCTAAAATGACTCTTCCTTCATCATCAAGGGATGGAAGTGTTGTTTGTGCTGTTTGATTGTTACCTAGTGCCCTTTTAAGGCAAGATACGTGGAAGACGTTGTGAACACGACTTGTCTCTGGAAGGCTTAAACCATACGCGACTTGGCTAATATTTTTGTTAATCTGATAAGGTCCATAAAACTTTGGTGCCAATTTGTTTTTTCCCTTTCATCAATAGAAGTAGCAAGACGAAAAGCAAAAACAGCTGAAAAGAAATTCGAACAAATATTTTGGTCAAAAGCCGAAAAAACATATGTAAGACGAAGAACACCTCAGTATGTAGACGCAAAAAATACAAGATATGTTCCACCACATCGTCGTGAAGATGAAAAATCTAATTTGGAAGCGCAAAGGATAAAGGAGGGTAAATGCAAGCGCTGTGGTGAAAAGTGGGATCCCAAACATAGGTGTGTTAAAGGAAAGGAACCAAAGAACTTATATAATTGTGAAGCAACCAATGATTCAAACAGTGAAGAGTCTGATATTGATGAAACAGAAAATGCTAGAACGCAAACAGAGATTGTAGGCAGAGGATCGACTGCTCTAATACCAATGAAACAGAAAATGCTAGAACGCAGAATAAATATATATAAATATTTTATTAAAAGATATGAAAATTACAGATGATGAGATTACAATTGCGGGAGCCTGGCTTATATACCGCCAGGAACACCCTTTGGGGAAAGGGCATGATCTTATGATCGTGCCCTTTCATCTAATTTAACTAATATTTAATAATAACCTAATCTAACTAATTTTTACATAACATAGACTATCTCTAGTCTAGTCTAGTCTATCTACAACAATCTCGATCCACAGACATCAAAGCCACAGAGAACTATGGATCGCATAATTACCTCTATGAGATAGAGTTTGGTCAAAATGTTTTGAAAATACCCATGAAAGTATTATCTCTCAACAACTAGGGAACCATACCCTTTACTAAGTCAAGGAGGGAGAGTCTGTCATAAACCAAAACGAGGCCCTGTGAATTGTATTCTCAGGGAAGTGTAAGATGTGGTGACTCAATCTCTATCCCATGATAGTAGAAATGTAAATCTCTAAGAGATTGCTTTGATGCAATGACGATAAAAACCTTCGTTTTACCTAGGTTGACCTTCAACTATTGGAAGTCACAAAAACTAGTCAGTGCCTTGATCTGTCTCTATTTAAGTCACCTAACACGTCCTCCCCCCCCCCCTTGTGTCTCAAATCCTTCAAGTCAACCACAACACAATGATGACACGTGTCCAACATGAATTTGACTCATGTCTGAGATGAGGGACACAAGTTTGACTTGTTTTGAGCATGTGCCAAAATCATGTCCCAATTTTGCGACATGTGTACTTAGAAAAGTTACCCTGCGCACTGCTAAAAGTCGATTTTACTCATTCTTGTTTGTTGTTTTGGAGTTGTTGGAGTGTGTGAGCAACAAACAAAGGAGTTTTGGAGGAGATTCAAGATGTAGGTAAGTGGATTTCCCTTCCAATTTTTGTTAGTTTTGCAGTCTACTAGTTTGTTTTTGTTTACATGCACATCCTTATAGAAATTCATTTTTCTTTATATTCACAATAGTCATGGCTCAATCAAAGGAAATAGGAAAGGGGCAAAAGAAGGGGACGAATGGCCACATTGATAATGCCTCCCTCTTTGAATTTCATCAAGGCCTGTTAGTATTCCATCTATTGGAAGTGGGACTGTAACAACATCTTCAAATGTTGAGATAAACATCATTTTAGCAAGACAACAGGCTCAAGAACTGAAATATCACTTGTGTTAGTATGCAACAAGACATCAAGGGCTAGGGATCAAGTTAAAGGGAGGAGGAATTGTTCAGACATGCAAATTTTGCAACCATCAATTCAAGAGCACCTATTTTTGTGTGAAAGGGCATTTACTGGGCATGTCTTGTGGAATTGGAGCATGTGTAGGAGTAAGTCCATCTAAGAGAAAAGAACTAGAAAGAGAGCCCAGTGTTGGTGTGGCAATGGTGGCTGCAACATCTAAGAAAAACAAGAATGAGGATCCCCTTGCATTCTTGAGGAAAAGCAATTACACATTTGGGAGTTCTAGTGGGGTTGCAAGTCAAGCAACAAAGGGGATTCTTGGTCCAATGGACAAGATATTTCAGCAAGAGAGGCGAGATGAGATTGATCTTACCATTGCCTTTTTTTCTATCTCAACTTCATGTCATTTAATGTTGCACAATCTCTTTAATTTACTATATGTGTCGATCTCTAGCCCAAGGAGCTCCATCGGGGTATGTGCCTCTAGGTTCAGAGAATCTGAGAATCATATTGTTGGCTAAGGCAAAGAAGGAGGTGGATAAAATATTGAGTCCGTTAAATCAACATGGCCAACATCTGCAATTAGTATTGTTTCTAATGGATGGAAAAATGCAACACACCATCCACTTATCAACTTCATTGTGTCTTCCTTCAATCAACTGGTTTTCTTGAAAGCAGTGCATGCTCTTGGAAAATACAAGGATTTACAATATATAGGTGAGTTGTTCATTAAAGTTATTGAAGATGTAGGAGTTGATTCTCGTGTGCAAATCATTATAGACAATGCACCTATTTGCAAGGTTGTTGACATGATTGTGGAAGCTAAATATCACAAATATTTTAGACACCTTGCATTATATATTCCTTGAATTTAGCACTTAAATCTATTGTTTCTAATGTACAATAGATTGGAAATCTTATTGAGGATGCACGACATATCCACAACTTTGTACAAAATCATAACAATGCCCCCACAATCTACAAAGAGTACACACATCTATCATTGTTGAAGATTGCAGATATATGGTTTGCCTCTACATTCATCATGCTGAAGAGGTGGAGGGAGGTCACAACAGCACTTGGGACCATGGTTATTTCAAACTTTTGATCTTTATGGAGAAAGACAGATCAAGCAACCTCAAAAAGAGTCAAGGATACAGTGTTAGATGATGCTTGGTGGGAGAGGGTAGATCTTATTATTAAGATCATGGACCCTATCACTACTTTGTTACGATTTGCAAATACAGACCAACCCATCCTAAGAGAGGTTTATGAGGGATGGGATTCCATGATTGAGACCATGAGGACCATTATTTTTCAAGATGAGTTCCTTGAGTATGAGACATCAACGGAGATCTTCTTCAACAACACATAAGATATTATTGTCAGCAGGTGGGACAAGAATTGTGCACCTTTATTGCTTGGCTCACTCATTAAATCCAAAATACTACAGCAATGAGTGGCTAAATGGTGGCCCTTCACACAGATGGTGAGATTTCATCGGGGAGGAAGGATGCATTGACATGGATATTTCAAGATGGAGCATACCTTGATGAGGTGGAGGATGCCATTGCAATGTTTTCCACTAGCACTAGGATATTTGCAGGCTAAGATGTGATAGAGACAAGGGGCTAAGAAGCACTATGCTCGATGGAAAACTCATAGGGCAACATGCCCTCCTCTACAACAGTTAGCCATGAGGCTCCTCTCTCAAGTTATTTCATCCTCCTGTTGCGAGAGGAATTGGAGCACATATGGGAATTTGTATAGTTTGAAGAAAAGTAGGCTTCAGTTGTCCATGGCAAAGACAATGGTGTGTGTGCACACCAACCTTCGTCTTATTTATAGGCAAAGGGAGGAGTGGTTGAAGGGAAAAACAAATATGTGGGATATGTTTCCTAATGATATGGGTTTAGATAGCAGCATTGAGTTGGCATTGACCAACTTGGATCTTCATGAGCCAGTGCTAGAGTTTGCCACTTTTGATTATGGTGATACTCTTGAAGGGTCATCCTCCACACCAACAGATGCAGGGATTACCTTCAATACATAGGAGGAGGATGCAGAAGACAACAATGGTTGTAGTGATGTTGATTTTGATGTTGATGATCTATAGCCTATGAGATTCTTACATTCTTACATTCTGATCTACAATTCTAGTATCTACCTTGTTTCGTATTTGTTATTTTCCAATGGAATTCCCACATATAGTATATGTGACTCAGTGAGTCAAGAATCATATCAATGTAATACATTTTGATTTTGATGACTTAATGAGAAAATTGCATTCTATAGTGAGTTTCTAGTGTTTATCAATTTATCATCATTGATGCAATAGCAAGTACTAGTTGTATCATTAATGAATCATGATTGTATGTATAACATATGATTGAATTTGTAACATCATCATGTACATGTTTTAGTTTCTTAATTGAATGAGAATTTGTATAATATCTATTAATTAAATATATATATATAGTATATAGCATGTCCTCTATGTCATGTTCCCGGGGGATATAGTGTCACATGTCAGATACTCATATTTTCGTGCCATCCATGTCCTATGTCCTCATGTTAGGTGACTTAGGTCTCTATAAGCCCTTAGTAGTAGAGGCCAACAAGACCAAATCATCAATGAGTAGGGGTAAGGAGATTAACACCTACTGTTGAAGATAGCCATCACCTTCTTGGATATGCTCATGAAGGACGGACTCTAGCTCATCAATATTAATAGCAAAAAGGGTCGGTTAGTGGGGGCATCCCTGTTATACCTCAAAAGTGTGCTCATCCATGAGAAACAAAAACATGTGAAAGTAAACATAACCTAAAGTCAACAAAAGCATACAACTTGGAAAAATTATCCACATAACTAATGGTTATTATATGCTTTGAAGATCCTAAGAAACCCTTGTGAGTAGATTGGAAAAAAGTTCATGGATAGAGAAGACAATAGTTCTTGAACTTGAAAAACTCTAATCTAAGTGATCTAACAATGAAGCCTATGTAATCATGTTGATTGGAGTAGAGAAGTAGGAGTTTTGCTTGCCTAAGTGCTAAGCCTAGCAAAGGGACCCACAAGATAACCACTTTAGCAGAATATTAAATTATTTAACTATTTCCTAAAGTTGGACATAGGAAAAAATAAAATTCCTAAGTTAATTTATGATTTAAATCTCATCCCTTCATCACGATCTAATCTCAGCTATTGAAAGTGACCTTAGGGTTTGGGTCAAAATTATAATAGGATATAAAAAGAGTAAGTGGCAAGTCAGTTGAGCACAAACAGTGTGTCAAATCAAGAAGAGGAAAAGACTAGGGTTCAGCAAATTGAAGTGATTACATGTCCAAGAGATAGAGATCGAGTGAGAGTCGAATTGCCTTAGCTCAGACAACCTTAGTGCAACCTTCAATTCACATATGTTCACAGAGACAAGTGTTGGAAGAAATTGTCATTGATGTCAATTGGTGAATGGGCCATTGATATGATGATGATATACTTGCAAAAAAACAGCAAATTTGGGTACAAGGCCACTGTATATTAGTAGCCCTCATCATGCCATTTTGTTTGATAGGTAGTAAACCTTGTAGGCCCTCTTGGTTGGAGGGATTTTTAAATTTGATGTTTGATGCCCCAGATGGGTGTACCTCCAGCTCATTTCCTGTGAATACATGGCCTTAATATTTCAGTGTTGCCCCCATAAGGAGGTCAAAATTGTAATTTAAAATGGCCTAAGCCCATGTGTCCCAATCAGCCTTGAAAGATATTATGAAAGACCAAAAAAAAAAATTAAGTTGCCTAAACCTCCTGGTACAAGTCGGCCTAATGAAGGATTTTATAGTGTTGCAAAAATGATGTATTTTGTGCGCAAGTCGGCCGCAAATTAGGCCTCCCTCCAATAGTTTATATATCCTAGTCGTGGAGCATCAAAGGACATGAATTTATGGCATCTGTTCATCAAGAAATAGCTTAAAATTCGTTATAGTCCATGGTCGAAAGAAGAATATATTTGTTATATGAAGAACAATGATCAAGGCTAATAGAACGTGCATTTCTCTTATTTGAAGTAGAAGACTAAGATCCCTTTTGAAGCATTTTTTTCTGAGTGCTTGACATACCTTTCGATTGATTTTTGGGGCAGATCTGAGCTCCTGGACAAATCCGCATCTGGGGCAGTCTGAGGCAAGATCTGTGCTGATGTACAGATTTGAATCTGAGCCAATCTGAGGCAAGATCTAAGCTCCTAGACAGGTCTAAATCTAAGTCAGTCTAAGGCAAGATCCAAGATCCTAGACAGACCTGAGTCTTAAGCAAAATCCAAATTTCTTTGGTAGAATCTAAGACATACTCCTCAGGAAGACCTAGGCTTGCTTTGTGGCTCATCCTCAGTAGTTCTCTCCATCTGTTTTAAGGTGACATTGTCCAAATTGATGGACTGTGTCAAGGATTATCTATGTAGCTATTAGGACGTTCGAATTAGAATTTATTTTGGACTGTATTCCTTTTAAGTATTTCTATAGAGTGAAAGTCAAAGTAACAACATATATATATATATATATATATATATATATATATATATATATATATATATATATACATTGAACATTTAAGAAGCAGATCTATGACTTAGCAGAGATAGCAGTGTTGTTGTACTTGTAATTGGGTCACAATCCCTAGTACGGGAGCCCAAAAGTCCTTGTTCTATCTTTTATTATTAAAGGTCGCAGAGTGGTGCTAGGCAAGGAAGTTGTAGCTTCATTTAGGACATTGTTGCTTCCTTCCAGTGGGAGCTAGTAAACCAAGGGGTTATAGCCTCCTTCAAGTTGTAGCTTGTGAACAAAATTGAAACTATATAAATAACTTTCATGTATATTTGATGTACTCATGTTGATGATATCCTGTAAACTAGTTTTTGACTGTTTGTAACCTAAAAAGTTCTGAAGGACCTCAATATTGATTCACCCCACCCCGCTCATTATCGTTGATATTTCCAACAAGAAGAGCATGTGCTTCTGTACTATCCGCACGTATGCACAAATAGTCAAATCTGCATGGCCTTATAACAAATCAAGTCTATGGGTGTAGGAATTTACAGGGTAAGTTCCTTAGATAGAACACCAAAGGACACCGCTTACAAGCAAATCATAGATTAGTACACCAGTAGTCTTGACGTGGTTAAAACCCTCAAAGAGGGAAACAGTCCATGCCCCGAGCCAACGCGGCCACTTCAAGCAATTTATTAATGTAAAAGAAAGAAAATTTACATAAGCTTCTCTCATGAACGGTCACCTAACAAATGACCCTCCATGCTCTTTAAATAGAGATCATGGACCAATCGAGTGTTCAGCCACGGATCAAGTGTCAGTAATACCGAGGAGAGAATGAACCGTCAGATCACTTCATGTCTAGAACATATCGTCACCGTCAGATTGTAAGTTACAAAAGGTACTTACTAAAGAAACACACTTTACCTAACTATACACTAGACCAAGTTGTACTTAACTATTTCCTATGTGTCAGAATATCCTAACAGTCAAAGAGAGATTGATTTGCCTACCAGTTGTGTTTTTGCGGTGAAAGGGAAGCTCTCCTATAATTTTTCTAAAGAAAATCCTCTTGCTAAAAATAATAAAAGACACACACAGTTGCAGGTTTTCCTCGAAGTTGGGGTTTCCTGGGTATATCTTGTGTTTTATGTATAAGATGTGTTTGTCTTCTAATTTATTTATTTATTTTTTGTTGTGCATGCTAAGTTAGAAAACTCAATGTATTTGCAATCTAAGTTTCCAGTGCACCAGTGGTTTGCATTTCTCATTTTATGCATAAAAAATTCTGAATCAATTACTGGGTTTTAAGGAAATCTAACCAACGTTGCATGAAGCGGGGACGTTTTTTGGAAGCGGGGACATTTTTTGGAAGCGGGGACGCGGAAGCGTCATTTCCCAAAAATCTAGCAAGTGAAGCGTCTTAGAAGCGTCTACTATATATGTATATATAAAAGGAACATCCAAAATACAAAATTAGTTGTAGACTAGGTCACCGGATTCGTCCTAAACCCCCCTACGAATCCCGAATCCGACGAATCCGACACGATTCGGTCCGGATTTGTGTCCAAATCACACGACACGTTGTGTCCGTTTTGGACACGTCATGTCCGAGGGCGTGTTGCGATTTTAGGACACGTGTCCGGTTTCCAGGACTCGCTACGCTCAGTGCGAGAAAGAAAAGGGCGTGTTTGCTCATTAATATTTTCATTTGGCAAGTGATTTGTGCTGTTGCAGCAAGGAGTAGAGCATTTTGGTAGCTTCATGATCAAGTCTAGGCCCTAGTATTGATATGTTATTCATGGTTCTCCTTAATCTTCATTTTCATCCTTTTACTTAAATTTTTAACATTACCATGAAATGACTCAGGATGTTTGAGAGTGGTTTCGGCCTCATTGGATTTCATATGGAGAAAGTAGAATTTTAGATTTCATTCAAAATCCAGCAGACTTATCATTTTTTCAGGATTTCAGGATTGGGA
>APFE031321946.1:79513-105278 GCA_000404065.3 Pinus taeda
TATATATATATTTTAACAAAATAATATAGAACGTGTCCTAACGTGTCCTGTTCCGGGGGGTCAGCGTGTCCGAATCCGACACCACGAATCTCGAATCCTACATGTCCCGAATCCCCGTGTCAGGTGACTTAGGTTGTAGAAGACATGAAAACATGCATATTTTTACATAAATCAAGATAGATATGGCATCCACTGTACATCAATGATTAATTATTCCAACATCAACCATCTAGAATCTAGATTCCTCTTCTCTTGTCTCGCCTTTGCCTCTACTTCAATTCTATAGGGATATTAGTCAACATTGCCTAATTTTGATCAAACAGCTTAATCCAAGCCTTATAACATGGTAGAGAAAGCTTAACATGCCTGATCAATGATTTTGACTTGAGTGAAGGGTACATAATTGCTAAGGTCATGACAAAGGAGTTCAACAATCAACAACACCAACACTGGGGTACATATAGGGTTTGGTGCTCTTGATTAAATTCCAATCACATGCCCTCATACATGATATAATCCAATGAAATGCCACAATCCCATTGATCCTAAAAACTATTAAGTCTGTTGAGTTTTGAATGGGATATGAAATTCTATTTTCTCCATATGAAGTCTGATGAGGTTGGAACCACTCTCAAACATCCTGAGTCATTTCATGGGAATGTTAAAAATTTAAGTAAAAAGATGGAAATGAAAGACAAAGGAGAAGGTAACTTTTACTTTAAGAATTTAACATTACCATTAGGGAGCATCTAGGAAGCGTTCAAAGAGCATCAAGGGGCACCTTCAAAGTATTTGGAAAGTGTAGTTCCTCAGATAACAGTTCAAAATTCCCAAAACAAAACAAAAAAAGCCTGCGGAACCATGGATCCGATTTTCATATCCGCGGTTTCATTGAGGATCCGTGGCAGTTCCATATGGGACACAGTTGCAGTTTTGCCTCCAGATCCTTTGGGGGGGGATTCTTGGGGGATTCCTGCAACACTAAATCTAACAAATCTATTCATTTACAGAGCATGTTTAAGCTCTATTACCAACATTGTGATAAAATCGATAAATCATGATTTTTTCAACTTGTCAATTTTATCAATTGATTTTTTCACAACTTTTTCAAATATAAAAAATTGCCAATAAAATTGAAAAATCGCAATTTTATCACAAGTCGATCAAAAAAATCATAAGGGTTTTTGCAGGTCGCGTATAAGTGGAAAAAAGTTAGATTCTCTCCCTCATATCGCACTTCGAGCTCCGCGATTCAACCCTATGAAGAGAGGAGCTTCTAATTGTCGACGAGGAGGAGATTTAAGGGTTTTGTGGGGTGGAGTTCAATTTTTCTCCGCTGCTCAAGGACTTCACTTCAGCTATTTCTTCAATTTGCAGAGGTTATGATTTTTTTCCTAATTCATGCACAGTGTAGTGAACCCTTTATTGTTATTGCCTTGTTGATGATTTGATCCTCAAATTTACATCACAAATTTGTGCCCCACTGCTTGTCACACACATTTGTGATTTTACATAAAACAACCCACAAGGATTCCAAATTTTGTACTAGAGTCCACTTTCCACTGGAAACTTGGCCATTTGATAAATTTTCTAAGTCAACTACTAAGTGGGGAGATTGTTTATTCATTCAAAGAGAAAACCTCCAATCCTGTCACATCCTTTTGTAATTCATGAAGAAATATTGAAAGAATATACCTTGTTTTGATTTTTAAAATTTACATATGTTTCATGCCTACACCCATCAACAATTCCAACCTCAAAAGAGTAAGAAGAGGCATTTGAATTCACACTTTCTTTTTAATCTTTTAATATATATCTCATGTGATGGATAGTTTTTAATTTTTTTCAAAAAAAAATTGTTTCCTAGGTTCAACTTCAAGTTCAAACAAAATGCCAAGGCAATTGGACCCTTTGTGGGAATATGGTGAACCCGATGTTGTGCCTAGGGAGGTCAATTGACAATAATTGACTTGCAAATTGTGCGGAAAGCATATGTCAGGGTGCATCAACTGATTAAAATTTCATCTAGGCAAATTCCAAGACAAAATATAGAACCTCGCCTATATGTAACTCCAAAAATCAATTGAAAGGCCATTAAATCATTGTATGATAAAGATGACGCCAAAGAAAACAAGGAAGCAGTGAGAAGTTAAATTGTAAGGGGAGTGGGGGGAAGTGAGAGTGCTTCTTGAGCATCACCTTCCACATCCACATTGCCTAACCCCTCAATTATCTGATCTCTTTTTGTTCCTAGAACCACACGTAGTGCATAACATCGGATCAAATTAGCACTTAACAAAAGGGGAAGAGGAAGAAGTTGGACAAGCTTGTGGGTAAGTGTCTTCTATGGAGTGACGTTCCTTTCAGCATTGCTAATAGCAATCCATTCTACCAAGCTATGTTTTATGTTGTTTTTATTGTTGGCACGAGGTACAAAGCTCGTTCTTATGACGATTTGAGAAGGCCTATTCTTCAAATTGAAAAGGTTGATTGCGCTGCTAGTTGGAGGAGTTTAGGGCATTATGGGAACACACGGAATGCATTGTGATGTCAAATGGTTGGACTGATCAGAAGGGTACAACCCTTCTTAACTTCTTGGTTAGTTGTCCCAAGGAGACAATGTTTATGAAATTTGTTGATGCATATGTACATACTAAAGATACACATTTATTATGTGAGTTGTTGGACACCTTCAATCAGCAAGTACATCCACAGAATGTTGTCCAAGTCATAACGAACAATGTTAAAAATAATGTTGTTGTTGGCAGGTTGCTTACGAAGAGGCATTCTAACTTGTTTTCGACACCTTGTGTTGCACGTTGTATTGACTTAATGCTAGAGGATATAGAGAATATTCCTTTTGTGAGGGATGTTGTTGAATCATCCAAGAGCATAACAAAATTTATATATAGTCAAGCATTTGTGCTTAGCTTGATGAGAAGATTGACCAACAACAAAGAGTTGGTGCACCCTGCCATTACACGGTCGACCACTAGTTCCATGACTCTTCATTCTCTGTTGAATTATATGGGATGTGAAGACCATGTTTCTTTCACAAGAGTGGTGTGCTTTATCTGTTAGCTGAAAACTAGAAGGATACGCCATGTGCAAACTAGTTTCATATTAGGAAAGCTTTTGGGAAGGAGTGGAGGAAGTGTGTGCCATTTTTGAACCTTTGGTAAGAGTTATTTAGTTGGTTGATGGAGACAAGCCTACAATGAACTGCTTGTATGAGTGCATGGATAGGGCCAACGAATCAATTTGTGCCTATTATGAGAATAAGGGGGATGAGGGGTTTGAGAAACAACAATTAGTATGGAGAGTGATTGATGAGCAATGGAACAATACCCTCAATTGCCCCATTCATGTTGCAAGGATCTACCTCAACCCTGCATTTTCTTACTCTTGTAGTTTCAAATTTGTTGCCAAGGTGATGGATGGATTCCTCACTTGTGTTGAGAGGATGGTTCCATCTAAGAAAGAACGTAAACATATTTCAAAAGAAATGGAGATATATAGGATAGCAGGTGTCACATTCGGTTTTAGCATAGTTGTCAAGTATAGGAAGACCAAAATGCCAGGCAAGCTTTAGTTTCTTTCAAATTTCATTGTATCTTCATAATTTGCTTCAAGTTTCAAATTTCAATGTTTTTTCTTATGTTTCTCTTATTTGTCTCAACTTGTAGTTGTTTGGTGGACAAGCTATGGTGGCAAAGTAGCCCATCTCCAAAAGCTTGCCATTCGAGTGCTCAGTCAAACATGTAGTTCCTTTGGATGCAAGCACAACTGAAATGTATTTGACAAAATACACAACAAAAAGCGCAACAGGTTAAAAAAAATCGAATTAAATTTTTGAATTTAATGTAAGTTACGATTTATTATTTTTAATATTTAAGTTTTCTAATTACTTATTTATAATTTATGAACCTAATACAAGTTGGATTCCCAATGCGTTAATGACATGGTCTATGTCTACTACAATCTTTGATTGTGGGTAAGGCAACTTCAAAACAACCGTAACACGAAAGTCATCTCATTAGATCACATTGACACCACTATTGCATGGAGGTTTCTGACTGAGAGGCCTATCATGGAATCAAAATTTGATTGGTTAGAGGTGGAGCCGAAGGTACCGAATGAGGTAGCAACCACTAGGGAGAGAGAAGTTGAGGAGGAGGAGGAGGAGCAAGAACGGGAGGTGGAGCAAGAGCAAGAGGAGTTGACACCATCTAGCATGGTCAACAACAAAGAACAAAGGCGACCTATTTTTGCTTCTAAAGGATGTCAGAGTCCATTTCTAGCCCCAAGGGCAAGGCCTTCTTCCTGTAGAGGAAAAACCATTCCCTATTCCCATAAAAGGAGCAAAGGAACACTGTGACTCACTAGTTTATGGCATGTACATGAATCGTGATGATGAGATACATTTATTATATTTTTTGTTGATATTTTGACCCTTGAGACTGAGTCAGGACTTAGGATTCAGGGCTTAATTCATCATTGATATGTGATGTAGCACTAGACTTCTTGTACATCTTGTATTATTAGCATTCTTTTCATATTTACATTGCAATGCATTTATCGAATGTTGCAAATACATGATGCTAAAAGAAAATTTTTAAAAATGAATGTTTTTGCACTTTTTTAAGCATGTCGATTTTTCAATTTTCTCTTGACTTTTACACTTTTTCAATTTCCGTTATCCTTGAGTTTGAATTTTGCAACTTGGGTTTAACATTGAAGGAACAGGGATTAGCAAAAAGGATTTGTCTTGATGACGAGGAAGAAAGATTAAAAAAGAAGTGTGAGAAGTATTAGGCTTCTTGTTGTGATACCAACATTTCCAACTTTGAGCAACATGATTCTAGATGGACATGCCATCCATAAAAGGTACAATGTTTGGCACCCTCTTTCCCTTTGGAGTTTCCTCCTTGTTCCATATTTGCAGCAAAGGTACAATGATTGGGTTTTGATCTTTGTAACTTTTTAATTTTTCATGGACTACTTCAAACCATACTTTTCTTCCACCATAAAGGCTTTTGGTTTGAGAATAGTGACACCAATGTACAAGAGACTATCATTTTATCACACAAGTTGATCACATAATCATTCTAAACAACGCATTTCATAAGCAGCTCCGAAATCTTCTTTCATGGAATAAAAACAAAAAAAAAGATGTTGGAATCCACAATTATATTGAAAGGGAGAGTGAATGTTGAAAATAGTAGCGAGAAAGGTCTTTTAATTTGTGCCTTAGTCAAAGATACCAAGAAGCAGTTTTCCTTAGCATGCACAAGCGAGTGAGTCTCAAGTTCTAAATTGAGGAAGGACGAGTTGCATGAGTCAGTGAGACACAGTTAACTCATCAATCACTAGTTTGAGTTCCAAAAATATAACTTCCCGGATTTAGCCTAAAAGTTTATGAGGACCAAGGCACAGAATTATTTGTTGTTCCTAGAGAGACAATGATGATGGTGTCTATAAATCATTGGTCTTGCCAGCATTGTGCTCTAATCTTGTGGAGAGATAGAGATATTAGTCAAGGCCTTGATATATGACAATGTTGGATATACAAATTCCGGTTGTGGAGGCAATGAGAAAGATGGAAGAACCACGACAGGAGGATGTTTTCGTTTGGGATTTTCCATGGTCTCCTAGAGGAGAAGCAAGCGAATCGGTTGCTTTGAGTAGCGGTAAGGCTAAGTATATTGCAGCTTGTGAAGTAAGTAGAAAAGTTGTTTGGTTAAGAAAATTGTTGTCCGACTTGTTTGAAGGACCTATGGACCTTACAATGATACATTGTGATGACACCAATTGTATAAGGTTGTTTGAAGACCCGGTGTTTCATGGAAAGACAAAGCATATAAATAACAAGTATCACCACATTTGGAAGCTAGTACAAGATGGTGTATTGCAGAGATAGTATATCTCCACCAATAAGCAGGTAGTTGATATATTGACAAAACTCTTCCTAATAAGAAGCTTGTGTATTTGAGAAACAAGCTTGGTTTGGTTGATATATCCTCCCTGGTTGAGAAAGAGAGATAGGCACATCATTTTTGTCTTCACTTGGGGAGAAAGAATGGAGGATTGGGTAAGTATCTGGCATCTAATACTCTTTGAGGATGTGGTAGGGCATCCAAGATAAGGGTAGTCATAGAGGACCAATATTCTTCAAGGACTGGCTATCCAAGATAAGAATAGTCATAGTAGGCCATACTGAGAGAACTCAGGTGGGCTATGTTCCTAGAGAGACAATGATGATGGTGTCTATAGATCATTGGTCTCACCAGCATTGTGCTCTGATCTTGTGGAGAGAGAGAGCTATTAGTCAAGGCCTTGATATATGACAATGTTGGTTGTTATAATGCTAAACAGATGGGTTACCAATCTGACTCTTCTTATGAGATCTCTTCATATTGAGAATGTCCATGTACCATTTATGAATACCTCCCTAGTTAAGAGGGAGTGTTGAAAAATGTGTAACTGGGTTCTCTTCATAAATATGAAATGTACTTTTGATTCTTGTATATTGTAAAATAAAAGAAAAATTATTATATTATTTTTTAAGCATGGGTTTCATGCTCAAGGTCTTCTATTTTAGAGGTCAAGTGGGGGTCGAATTGTGCTGCTGGAAGAGATTTGACTGGGTTTGACTTGGGCAAAGGAATCACATCATCAGTCAAGTCGAACTTGGTCTTGGAAAGGTATTGGTCTTGGTCTAGAGGTCTTGGAATTCATTTGTTCTTGTGTACTATTGTTTTTCTTGGTTTGGTAGTTGTTTGATGATAAGAACAAACATAATAATAAGAGAAGAAGCTAATAAGTAAGAAAAAGTAACAAGATATCACAAGCAGTTATCAAGTAAAAGAGAAATCATCTTATCTACTGCCCTATAGATTTCTCAACAAGCTCTACCCCCTCATTGAACCTCACCTAATTCCTCGACATTTTATGTTACATATAAAAGGAATTGTTGAATGTTCCAGCCCTGATGAGCGAGAAACTGCGACATCTTCAAGGGGTGTTGGAAAAACATTAAGCAAGATTGGTCTCCTAAGCTATGTACGACAAAAAGGTAGATCATCAAAGTAAATGGTGCACTAGAGGGGTGGAAAATTAGTTTGTAGAATGGGATAACTAATGCCTCCATGATTGCTCCCTCTTCTCATTATAGTATTGTCGGACCCCCTTTAGCTAGTACCATGGCTATAGCCATCTTCCCTAACATCTTGCCCACTCCATCACCATCATTATCACATGCAAAAATGGATTGATGGGTCTACCTGTGAGTTTGTGACATGTCTTCCCCCTTTGGGGCTAGAAGCACCAAATAAGGTTGGAGCTATACTCATCCCTAACACAAGTGTGGTAATTTGCCTACAAATCTTGAGCTGGAAAGGCATTGGAAGGAAAGGTCTGTGTGAACTATTTTTGAGCCTCTTGTTATCACATTTCTTAAGTTTGAAATTTTTTAAAACGTTGACAATTGCAGTATCAGCAAAAAAATTGTAATAAACAGGAAAAAACATTGAAAATGTGAGTATCAACGCTATTGTCGTTTCGAAAATTTAAAAAAATACACTGACAACGGGAGTTTCAGCGTTATCATGTGTTTGAAAATGGAGGAAAAAGAAATTTCGTGGACAACCGGGGTATTAGCGCCAAAGCAAAGGAATTCAAATTTTTGTTTTATATTGCGCTAGCATATTCCACGTCAGCAAAAGGGCAATCATTTCTCAAACATGATTTGTTAATTCCAAAAGGTGAGATCACGTGATGAAGGGCTTGTTTCTGCCACTGAGAGGTATGTAGGTTCAAAATTCATGACCGCAGGGTTAAATTCTTTCTAATTCGTTGTCAGTTAATTATCATAGTGCACGACCTAACACATTTTTAAATGAATTACCGCATATAGAAAAAATCACCCGTATCACTTATGATTGTTATTGTTTATGCTAAAACCGCTCGATTTGTTGAGTGTTTGGCAGAGATCAAGGATCGAATTTCGATCCCCTGTTCCTATGTGTTCATTTGGCCACGAAGGAGAATGGAAAAAAACGAAAAGTTAAAAAGAAGTGAACCGAAAGGGCCTGATCTTCTTGAAGTATACCCGGAGATCCAACAACAGTTTCGGGAAGCCGAATGGGAGGAATTCTTCAGACGGTGTACTTATTTTAATGATGAAGTGGCCAGAGCATTTTCCCAGAGCTTCGATAGACAACGGGTGGTTTTTGGAGGAATTTCCTTTCAAGTGACAGATTAATTGATCTCTAAGGTTACAGATCTTCCCATAGATGGAGAGAGAGCCTTCAAAAGCCATATCTTGGCTGGTATTGATGTACCTTTCTTTTTAAAGGATGAATTCAAAGAAATGAATTGAAGAGCAGGGGTGCAAAGGTCGTGTTTAAAAGATGAATCACATTGTTTGTTGCGGACCACTCAGTCTTATTTTACTTGTGAGCGGCGCTACAACCATGTCAACCTATACCATTTCCAATGTTTGACTCATTTGACAGGTCAGTTAAGAATCAATGCTTCTTCTTTCATGTTAGAAAGTTTAAAACACATGGCAGCTCGAGTTCAAGCTAGAACGGACGCATCCTTTCATTTTATTTACCACAAAAGTCTAGTAAAAACTTATTAATTGAAAACCAATTAAGGAAAGTTGGGATAGATAGGGAGCATTTTCTATTTTGGGGAGGTTTTCAACCTCAGCCAGCAGAATCTAAAGGAGGTAGGAAGAAGGGAAATAAGAAGGAAACCAAACAAACCCAACACCCTAAAACAAGAACTTCATCTCAAAGGACCTCTGCTGTATAGACAAGGTGTTAGAAAATAGTAGAGAAAACCCCTCCTCTGGTCCCTCAGTTTCCCAAAGTTTACACCAGAAAAAGTGACAGACTCAAGAAAACACAGGAGACCCCTCCACCTATTAAAACCCTACCTACAGGCAGCGAGCTAATAGAGAAGGCTAAGTGTAAAATGATTAAGCCCCAAAATGAAGGAACCTCATTTGAGAAAGAACTCACATTGTTTGAAATGTTTAAAGGAGGAAAGAATCCACACACCAGGCCCCAGAACAGGTTAGGACTGAATATCAAATTAAAACAGAACCCTAAACTAGCTAAGGAAGTCATATATGTGGATAAGATCCCTCTAAGAGACCTGATCATAAATAAGGAGAAAGATACCAGCTCAAAAAGACCAAAGAAAGAAAAGGTTTCAAAGGAGGGAACTACCATGGAGACTCAGAGACGTAAAAGACAGAGGATGGCCAATGTGGATGTTTTGTTTGAACCAGCTAGCACCCTTAGCTGAAATGATATTTGATCTTTATGTTTTTGACCCCTCACTATCAAAGTGAGATTTTGGTCTTCAACCGACAGAGTGCCAATCAGTGTTTTAGCACAAGAAAAGGCAGAAGAGTGTTGATAGTTTCATTAGCAGCAAACAGTTTCATTGTCAGTGCATTTTCGAGAACAATTTGGAGAAAAGCGCTAAAATTTGTCCCATCAGCAGAATTATCAGTTTTCCGCTACTAAAGGATGATAACGGGATTATCATTGATTTCAGGAAAGGAACCCGACAATATGATTTGCGCAACAAAAAGCCATTTTTTAAGGAATGACAAAGGATGAATTCCAGCAAAGAAGGCAGAAGATGAGTCACTATTTTTGGAACCTATTTTCCAGCCTCATTTGTAGTACATTGTTATATCTAGATACAGATAGGTTTGGAAGATTTTTCATATGCATGTATTTGATAAATACACTATTATTTTTAGATTTTTGCAATTAAGATATGCTAGAAACATGTTGTAAGTTACAGCCTTTTCCTGTAAAGACAGTTTCTGAAGAATGAGAAAGGGTTGGAATTTTTTGACGGAACTTTGATATATTTTGTATACAGTTTGACATTAATATAAGCTACTGCAACCAATGTTATTTGTTCAAAAATTCAGAACTTCTAGTGTGATGGTTTTCCAGTCTTTCTCCTAGTAATTGTTATCTTTTTGTTTCATAATCTTTTCCCATATGTCTTCTAATTTTTGGAAATTAAGTTATTAAAGGTGAACTTTGTTTATCAGCTCAGTTTTATTAATACCAAACTGCAATATGATTTCCACTTAGATATCCTAAACAAAATTCATTAATTGCTCTGTTTTTTGGTATTTATTTCTACTTGCTTCTATCACAACTAAATGATAAATCGTCTAAGAAAGTTGTTGCTACCTTGCCTTTGTATTTTGTTCATATAGCCTGTAAACAGTGACTCGTTGTCAAACAAACTCCATCCCAATGGTTTTTCTATCCTTTTCCATACCAACGTTGTTCAAATCCAATTGGATCTAGTCAATGTGCTAAATACATAACCAGTCATTATGACTGAGTTATAGAAGGAATCCCCCTTTGAATTGAATGGGCTAGCTTTCAATCCAAAAAATTGGTTGGAGGTTACCTTAGAGTTTTTCCCACAGCCAAGGTTTTTTTTAAGTGATAACATTTTGGCGTCGTTGCCGAGTAATGAAAGATATATTCTCCTCGTTGTTTAAGGTTAGACCTCTAAGGGCAAACAGAGATTTGGACATCAGTTTTCGCTACAATATTTTTGCTCTGGTGACTCCACTTTAAAAGTTTAAGGTGATCCTATTGACGAAGTTCTGGCTCATAGAGGGGTTCGTACTCAGAGGAACCCTGATTCGAATCCACCACATATTTTGTTAAGTCCGGAAAAATTGTTCAGAAGAAAAGCTCCAAAGAAATCAGGTACAGTTCACTTAGAAAGGTCTTATTCATTACCTAAAAAGGTTGAAGTTGTCGATTATTTACAATTTGATATCAAATTTGAAAAATCTTTATTCAGATCTAAGTCTGAAAGCAATCTTTCAGACATTGTCCTTGATAAAGCCAGTTTAAAGACCTTTATTGCTACTTCTACCATCCAAGAATTAAATTTACTACCACAAGACCAAGAGATTTGGTCCCATTTTCAAAAGTTGGAATAGAATGTCCATGAACTCCAAGTAGTTACATCCAAATCTCCAAATTTTCCATTTTTTATTCCATCATTTTCTACTTCAACCAATCCTTTGTTTTCTGTGGGATTTCATATTCCCATCTCATCAACTACTACAACAACAACCTCATTTCCCTTGACATCTTCCTTTCAAATTCCTATTGTCAGTTTAACCTCATCTCACAGCAGTATGGTTGCTAGATACGCACCTCTTAATCTCCCATCCCTACTACATGATCTCCCTTTGAGCTACGGATAACACCTACTTCAATTCAATGGTACTAGACCCTTCACAGCTCAGCATCACATGGACAAGTTAAATGACTTCAATGATCTAGAAGAAGTAGATCATGAAGATGTGAAGCTTAGGCTTTTTGCGCAGACTCTATCAAGGGAGGTAAGAGATGGTTTAGATCTTTACCAACAGAAAGTATTGCTAATTTCCAGCAATTTGAACAACGATTTCTCGTCGGGTGTGAAGTGAAGAAAAATCCCTTGCAAATATTAGCTGAATGCAAAGGTCTAAAAAGGAACCCAAGGGAGTCAGTTCAAGAATTTACAGCAAGATTCAATAGAGTTTACAATTCAATCTTGGCTGAGATAAAACCCCCCTGGATTAGCTTTGTTGCACTATCCCGAAGGTTTTAATGCCGAATTAGCCTATTAGCTTCGAGAAAGGGATCTTGCCACCGTGGAAGAAATGCAGAGAAATGCTATTGGAGTAGAAGCAAATTTGTTGCCTAAGAAAGCAAAACTGAAGACTGAGAGAAGAGTGGTATTCAAGGAGGAATCATCTTCCTCACCGGATGTGAAATTTGATGTGATGTTGAAAACAATGGAGAAGCTAGTTGACAAGTTGACACCTCCCAGGAGTGAAAATCAACCTCAAGTGCGGAACCCAAACTTTAGGAGACCTCAAGGTTTGCAAAATTGTCCAAGAGAACAAAAGGGTCCTAAAGATCAGCAGGTTGTTAGACCTCCTTTTCCAGAGAGCTTTGTTGATGAAGAAGTCACTGAGGAAGCAGATCAGCCGATTGGATGCTTTGATGACAAAGAAACGCAAGTGTTTGCTACCAAGGAGGAGCATGATATTTTTGTCGAACCCTCAGGAGAAAAAGATAGCATTCACATTTGTGATTCAATAGTCTACTAGCACGGTTATAAAATGTAGTAGCAGATTTTCAAAGGCGGTACAATTTTAGAGTCCAAACTTTAGCAACAGAACAACAAGCTAATTCAAAAAAGGAAATACTAAAAAGACCAGAGGAGCCTAAAAAAGGATAGTCCAAGAAAAGTAGAAGAAGCTAAGAAGGAAGTGAAAGAATTGGAGAAAACACAGTCAGCATTAAATCTGGAGAGTGAAGTTGGTAAGCTGAAAATTCCTATTCCTTTTATTGAACTTTTGAGAAATGAACAATACAGGAAAAGAATCAATGCAATGGTTAAAAGTTCAGAGAATGATCAGGTTAATATCAATTCACAAGATTCCCTAAATTTAGATGATGATGCACCGAAATTTGTTTTTGGTCCACATGTAACTAGTATAAATGATGATATTCCCCCATTTTATGTAAGCCTGAACATTCATGATATGATCCTTCATAACGCTATGTTGGATTCTGGAACTGCGCATAATCGGATGCCTAAGTCAGTCATGGATCACTTAGGACTTCAAATTACTAGGCCCTATAAAGACTTGTTCTCTTTTGATTCGAGGAAGGTTAAGTGTTTAGGGATAATAAAGGATTTAGTTGTAACCTTGGCACAAATAACTGCAAAAAGTGTGATGATGGACATAGTGGTAGTAGACATTCCGAGAAGATTCAATATGTTATTGTCTCGGTCTTGGGCAGCAAGACTAGGAGGAACATTGCGAATGGACATGTCTTATGCATCAATTCCACTCTTTCGAGAGTTAAAGAGGTTATATAGAGAAGTCCAAATGGCTTATATGTTAAGAAGTGGAACTCAACAAAATAATCATCCCATTTATGCAATAGACACAGAGGTTGGATCTCATATTTTCTTTGACGATTCTTGTGTTGATGGGGGAGTATTAGAACAAGTTGAGGGCAGTATTCAGCAAGAACAGTTTCAAAATTTTTCATATGAAACCTGGAATTTATATTTTGATGGTTCCACTTGTGAGAAAGGTTTGGGGGCAGGGATTTGAATTTTTTCACCAAACTGCACCAGTCAACTACATTCATTCAAATTGTATTTTGGCTGCACAAACAATGTGGCAGAATACGTAGTGTTGATTATTGGGTTGAGTCCGTTAAGAGAGCAGAAAGTGAAGAAAGTTCCTATTTTGGAGATTCAGAGTTGATTGTCAAGCGGGTCAAAGGCATATATCAAACAAGACACCCAAGGATGAGGGCTTATTGGAATGAGGTATGGGATATGTTTTCTAATTTCTTTTCTGAACATGAAATTTCTCTTGTTCCTAGGGAAGAAAATGGGATTACAGATTCTTTGGCCACTGCTGCCAGCGCATTTAGAATTCCCATTTACCCAAATGAAAAATATGAAATCAATGTGAGACATAGACCTTCTATCCCCAACAATACTAGACATTGGCAGGTTTTTGTAAATGATCAGCAAATTAGAAGATTTTTTGAGAGGACTGATGAGTTTCTTAGCACTCCAATTGATAAAGATAAGGATGAAGCCACGGAGGAAGATCTTGAGGCAGTAGTTTTCTTAAATGTTGTTGTTGGACAAGATATAATTCAGCTCAATAATAACATAATCCTTAGAGGTTTAGTCCCTTTAGAGAGGTTGTTTGACACAAATGATGTGGCTGTCAAACCCAGAATTCTGCCAAGTGATGGGGAGATGGAAAATTCTTATTTAGGGACCGAGGAAAACCCAAAGATGGTCAAGGTTTCTAAAACCTTGAAAACAAAACAAAAACCCCAGTATGCAGAGTTGTTGAAGGAGTTTTCAGATGTATTTGCCTGGAGATATGAGGATCTAAAAGTTTATGATAAAACTGTCATTCAGCATACCATTCCGCTCAAAGAAAATGAAAAGCCATTCAAACAGAATTTAAGAATTAATCCTAAGCTTCTGCCACTGATTGAAAAGGAGGTTAAAAGGTTATTGGTTGCAAAGATTATTATACCTCTAAGATTTTCAAATTGGATAGCTAATTTGGTCCCAATGAGAAAGAAGAGTGAGGAAATCAAGGTTTGCGTTGATTTCAGAAATTTGAACGAAGTTACTTTGAAGGATAATTATCCTCTACCCAAGATGGGCAATATTTTGCAGAAGGTAATTAGTTTTGAAAGGATTTCTATGCTCGATGGGTTCTCTTGGTACAATCAGATTTTGGTTAATCCACAAGATAAAGATAAGACTGCCTTCACCGCACCATGAGTTACATTTATGTACTCAAAGATGCCCTTTCGACTCATGAATGTTGGGGCTACCTTCCAAAGAGCGATGAATATAACATTTGTTGATGAGCGAGACAAGTTTGTTGTAATATACTTAGATGATATTACTCTTTTTTCAAAATCTGAATCTGCTCATTTAAACCATTTGACAATTTTCACTAAGTGCAGAATATTTGAGTTTCACTAAATCCGAAAAAGTCTCATTTTGAAAGAAGGAAAATTATTGGGCCATATAGTATCAAAAGAGGGCATTCAGATTGATCCTAACAGTGTTACAACTATACAAAAGATTGAGCAGCCAAGCAACAAGATAGAAGTTTAGTCATTTCTGGGTAAGGTGAATCTTTTACGCAGATTTATTCCTAATTTTGCCGAGATTCAGAAATTTATAACAAATATGTTTTAGAAGGGAAATGAGATTAAATGGACTAATCAGGCTAAGGAATCTTTTGATGATATTAAGACAGCTCTGAGTCAGGCTCCTTTACTTACTAGTCCTGATTTTTCTAAAGAATTTATAATATTTTCGTTTGCCTCCAAGCACACCATCTCTAGTGTCTTGCTTCAGAAAAATGCAGACGGTCATGAACAGCTATTTCTTTTTTCAACAGAGCATTGAGAGATGTTGAACTGAAATATGACATAATGGATAAATAGGCATATGCATTGATTAAATCACTCAAAGATTTCAGGGTTTTTGTACTTCAATCTCATATAATTGCCTATGTACTAGGCGTTGTAATAAAAAGTATTTTGATTCAGCCTTATAGCAATGGTAGGAGGGGAAAATGGATTGCCAAAATGTTGGAATTTGATCTGGAGATTAAGCCTACAAAACTAATAAAAGGACAAGGTTTAGCTAGATTGATCACTGAAGAGAATCTTGGAACTTTTGGAATCAATCTGATTATGGAATAATCAGGCACAACAGGGGTTGAAACAGTTGTAGCAGTGGATGATCGGTTTAAATATTCTTCATGGTATGGGGATGTAGTTTACATCTTGCAAAATCTACATGCTCCACTAGGAACAAATAAGACTCGGGCTAGATCTCTAAAACTTAAATCAGTTAAATATTGTATCCTGGAGGGTTATTTTTTTTGGAAAGATCCACAGGGTATTCTACTGAATTGTTTACTTGGAGACGAAGCCAAGCAAATGATAAAGGAATTTCACAAGGGAGCATGTGGCGGACATCATTATTGGAAAGCCATTGTTGATAAAATCTTAAGGGCGGGATTTTATTGGCCTACAGTTTTCTCTGATTGCCATAAGCAAGTTGCAGTATGTCATAAATGTCAATTGTTTGAGAGAAAAGCTAGATTGATGTCTCTACCTTTGAAACATGTTTCTATAGAAGCTCCATTTCAGCAATGGGGCCTTGATTTTATAGGCGAGATTCATCCAGAATATTCAACACAACATAAATGGATCTTGACCAGGATTGACTATTTTACCAAATGGATTGAGGCTCTCCCAAGCATGCAAGCTACTGATCTCATTGTTATACAATTTTTAGAAAATATTCTTTCCAGATTTGGTAGTCCAAAAAGAATCATAACTGATCATGCTTAATGTTTTAAATCCAAAAGACTGATAAATTTTTGTGATGAGTATCATATAAAACTTAGTCACTCTACAGCCTATTACCCTCAAGGTAATAGAAGTTGAGTCATCAAACAAAAGCCTTATAGAATCATCAATAAGTTGTTAGAGGATAATAAGAAAGCTTGGCATACAAAGCTCAAGTTTGCTTTGTGGGTAGATAGGGTCAGTACACAGAGGTCAATAGGTACTACTCCTTTTTAGTTAGTATATGGTGTTGATGCAACTTTCACAGTTTCAACTGGGATACCAATTATGAGATATTTATAGGAGCTAGGAGAGGAACCAAATCATCTTCAAAGGAGAATCAATCAACTGATAAAAGTACAAGAAAGCAAAGACAGGGTATATGAGCAGTCTCAAAGTTTCTAGGATCAAATCCAGAAGGTATTAGACAAAAAGACAAAGGAAGATGATTTTAGGTGCCTAGACTTAGTCTTGAAATGGGATGTCCGAATTGAAGATAAATGTAAGCATGGGAAGTTCGATAACATTTGGAAAGGTCCATATAAAATTTCAGTTTTTCATGGCAAGAACAGTTTTATTATGGAAGATCTGAAAGGAGTGTTGTTGCCTAGAGGTCGAGTCAATGGGCGGTTTTTGAAGCATTATATCTTCTAAAAGAAGAATATTTCACTTTCCATTGTATATATCCATATTTTTTGAAAAAATTTGAAGGTGTGGAAAAGAATTTAAAGAGCTTGAAGCCCGAGGAGAAGGCCCTAAGGTTCTGATAAGTGTTTATCAGAGAACAAAGTTGTTTTACTTCAGTTATTTTATTTTTCAATTCGAACAAAGTCTGTAAAAAAAATAGTTTTGAACAATGGTTTTCTTATTTTGAGTTTGTCAAAGTGTTGCTTTAGGAAAACTTATTGTAATAAATAGGTCTCTGGTCTATGGGGTTCTTATTGCCATCCATGATCAACAACATCCTTGTGGAGCCAGTTGTTATCACATTTGTTAAGTTTGAAATTTTTTAAAATGCTGACAATTGCAATATCAGCGAAAAATTTGTAATAAACAGGGAAAAACGCTGATAATGGGAGTATTAGCGCTATTGTAGTTCTGAAAATTTTAAAAAATAAGCTGACAAAGGGAGTGTCAACCTTATCATGTGTTTGAAAATGGAGGAAAAAGAAATCTCACGGACAACAAGGGTATCAACGCCAAAGCAAAGGAATTCAAATTTTTGTTTTATATTGCGCTAGCATATTCCACGTCAGCAAAAGGGCAATCATTTCTCAAACATGCTCTATTAATTCCAAAAGGTGAGATCACATGATGAAGGGATCGTTTTCGCCACCGAGAGGTATGTGGGTTCAAAATTCATGATCACAAGGTTAAATTCTTTCTAATCCGTTGTCAGTTAGATATCATAGTGCACGCCTGACACGTTTTTAAATGAATTACCGCATATAGAAACAATCACCCAGATCACTTATGATTGTTATTGTTTATGCTAAAACTGCTCAATTTGTTGAGTGCTCGTCAAAGATCAAGGATCGAATCTTGATCCCTTGTTTTTGTGTGTTCATTTGGCCATGGAGGAGAATAAGAAAAAGCGGAAAGTTAAACAAAAGTGAACCAAAAGGGCCTGATCTTCTTGAAGTATACCCAGAGATCCAGCAACAGTTTTAGGAAGCCGGATAGGAGAAATTCTTCAGGTGCTATGCTGATTTTCACAACAAAATGGCCAAAGAATTTGCCTAGGGCTTCGACAGATAGTGGGTGGTTGTTGGTGGAATTTCCTTTCAAGTGACAAAGGAATTGATCTTTGAGGTTACAGGTTTTCCCACAAATGGAGAGAGAGCCTTCAAAAGCCATATCTTGGCTGGCATTGATGTACCTTTCTTTTTAAAGGATGAATTCAAAGAAATGAATTGGAGAGCAGGGGTGCATAGGTCGTGGTTAAAAGATGAATGGCATCGTTTGTTGCGGATCACTCAATCTTATTTTACCTATGAGGGGCGCTACAACCGTGTCAACCTATATCATTTCCGATTTTTGGCCCATTTGGCAGGTCAGTTAAGAATCAATGCTTCTTATTTCCTGTTAGAAAGTTTAAAACACATGGCAGTTGGAGTTCGAGCTAGAACAGACACATCCTCTCATTTTATTTACCACAAAAGTCTGATAAAATTATTAATTGAAAGCCAATTAAGGAAAGCCAAGAGAACTTGGCAGCATTTTCTATTTTGGGGAGGGTTTCAACCTCACCCTGCAGAATCTAAAAGAGGTAAGAAGGGCAGTAAGAAGGAAATCAAACAAACCCAACACCCTAAAACAGGAACTTCATCTTAGAGGACTTCTGTTGACAGACAAGGAATCAAAGAAGAGTAGAGAAAACCACTCCTCTGGTCCCTCAGTTTCCCAAATTTTACACTAGAAAAAGTGATAGACTCAAGAAAACACAGGAGACCCCTCCTCCTACTGAAACCCTACCTACAGGCAGCAATCTAATAGAGAAGGCTAAGGGTAAAATGACTGAGCCACAAAATGAAAGAACCTCATCTGAGAAAGAACCCGCCTTGTTTGAAATGTTTAAAGGAGGAAAGAAGCTTCGCACCAGGCCCTGGAACAAGCTAAGACTGGATATCAAATTAAAACAGAACCCTGAACTAGCTAAGGAAGTCATAGATGTGGATAAGATCCCTCTAAGAGACCTAATCATAAACAAGGAGAAAAAGGAGAAAGCTACCAGCTCAAAAATACCAAAGAAAGCAAAGGTTTCAAAGGAGGGAACTACCATGAGGAGGTAAAAGGCAAAGGATGGCCAATGTGGATGTTTTGTTAGAGGCAGATAGCACCCTTAGTTGAACTGATATTTGATGTTTAAGTTTTCGACCCCTCATTATCAAAGTGAAATTTTGGTCTTCAACTGACAGAGTGTCTGTCAACATTTTAGCACAAGAAAATGCGGAAGAGCGCTGATAGTTTCATTGCCATCGCAATTTGGCGAATAGTTTGGAGAAAAGCACTCACAGTCGACTCATTAGCAAAATTATTAGTTTCTGGTTGCTAAAGGTTGATAATAGGATTATCAACGATTTCAGGAAAGGAACCCAAAGACAAGAGTTGCGCAACAAAAGCCATTTTTGAAGGAATGACAGAGCACGAACTCCAGCAAAGAAGGCAAAAGATCAATCACTATTTTTGGAACCTATTTTCTGGCCTCATCTGTAGTATACTGTTATATCTAGGATGAAGTGATTCTTGATTGAAAGTTGTAAGCTTATTGCTGATTTTCTTCCATTTTGCATGCGAATTTCTAAAATGTAAGCTAAAGCTGGAGCACTTTGTCAAGGAAGGTATATTCTTAGGACCTAAGTTGTATGGGTTAGATACTGATGGTGAGTATATAGTTAAGCATAAGGGTCTAGGTAAACACTTGGTCGATTATGAGTGGTTCAAATCCCAGTACGCAGATCTCTCTCGCACTATGCATCTAACCGTGGAACTCTTTTTGCCACAATAAAAAGTACCATATCCTTCACGAAATCTTATTTCTTTATGCTTTGCAAAAGTCTCCACCTAGAGAAAGTCCATAGTGTTCCAACGAGAGGCATTCTTGTGTTGAAAATTGGGTTAGCTATGGGAAGAATTTCCCATGGGAACCTAATTCCCCCATTGAAGCCCCTTCCTACACTTGATTGGATAAACAAATATTATTGTTAATTGATGTGAATTAATAAGGTCTCCATCAAGTCGACTTCTCATAATAAAGGGAATTTAAAGTGGGCAAAGGAAATATTTATTGTGCTAAAGTCGGCTCCAATTCAAGGAGGGAAATATCAAATTTGAATTTTCAAATTTGGTCACCAAATAGAACAAGTCGGCTCACAAGGGACATGACTCTTCACAGGTGGAGAATTATAGTATGACGACAGTGACCCATGACAGTTAATGTATGAGAGTAACCTTAATGCATGAAAATGATCTTGATATGACAATGTCCCTGACATGGCAGTGATCAATGTATATGGTAGTGACCTTGAGAATCCCTTATAACAATGGTTTAGATATATGACTATGACAATGCCCTTGATCTTCATGACAGCATGTGACAATGATCTTCATGACAACACTCTTTGATATGTGACAGTACTCTTCACGACAGTACCTTTGATATATGTCAAAGATCTATGTACATATGACAGTGACCTTGTTGACAGTGAAACGGTGACTTTGATGGCAACGACCTTGATGGATGATCAGTGACTTTGACATGATATTGACCTTGATATAGCAGTGACAATTGTAATATAGATGACAATGATAACAATATGTCTATAGTACTCTTGTGACAGTGATATGGAGACCTATGTAAACTTGTCTACTCCTAGGTTTGGCCCAAGAGGCCTAATGTAGTGAATGATGAGTCTCATACTTATTGTACATTGTATCTACGTTGAAAACTTGATGAATATCTAATAGAAGAATCTAGTTGGGTTTTCCCCCTTGTGGGGTTTTGCCCTGGTCTCTGACCTAATTCTTGGTGTCTCTATTGTGCATTTTTTCTACTGTTCTTTATTGTTCCATTGCTTTGTGATGTTATTGTTCTCTCTACATAATTGCTAAATGATGACACAATGTTATGGGGTGAATGTAATGTAAAAATGATGAAAAGGTTTAAAATTGCAATTATCTACAACAAAGAACAATCTAGCCCTAAAAATTAACATCTTGTCCCCCACACACATCATCCATGTTCCTCTATCATTAACCTTGCCATCATTGACTCCGTTGCCCAATTGAGAGAAGGCACTAAACTAACTTGTGGTGATCATTTAAATTTCTTCCTTTTCTCTTGAATTTATGGTAACTAGGTTTAGGGTTAGCTTAAATTTGCACTTAATAGCAATTTATTGTCCATTTGTTATTTCCCTATTGAAAGGGATTGTATTTGATAAATGCAAAATCTAGCATTAATTGCATGATTGTACCACAAAATTAGCATTGACTTCTTGATTTTAATTTCTTCTATATGCATTTTCAGCAATTAAAAACCATTGTTTACTTAACCCTGGGTTGCCCCCTTCATTGTCTTTGCTCCTTTGTTGATTTTAACATTTATAGGCTATTTCATAGAGTTGTTATATGCCATTATGTGCCCTAAATTTGCACATCATACAAACACTAACTTATAGCAGCCTTATTCTAAACTATAAAAGTCTTAGAAAAGTGTACTTAAACTCTAGGCAACACTTATCTCAACCTTTCAAAGCTTGGCTAGTACCTTTTCCTTCCATTATTAGACCTTGCATCACCATTGAGCCATCCTTAGTGGAATATCTTGATTGTGATATTTAGTAGGGAAGCCTCCCTTGCAGAGATAACATCCACTACTAAATAGTTGAACAGGAGCCACTGAGGTGACAGTGGTGGTTGATCTTTTGTTGCCATAAAACCTAAGTTTCCCAGTGAGGCTCTACACTAGGAATGCTAGATTTTGCAGTAACAAGGACAAAGAATTTCTAAAGAGACATGAAATGATATAAACATAAATATAAAATAATAATAACTCATAATTAAATAATAATTTATAATTAACAAAGGGACATGTCTCAGCTACAAAAAACATGACTATTAAATAAATGGCACTCCCACCTAGCTATATATATATGAGGCCCTCATTCTAATATGATATATGTTGATATTTGTAGTTCGGGAAAGTACTTTGCACATGCCTAAATGTCTACACGTGCAGAAGTCACCTAAATTAACCCTTAACCCAAACAAATATTTTAGTTATTAAAGCAAGTCCTTAGTGAGTTAATCTAATGAAATACCAAGGTTATTTCCATTAATGAATTAAATCATTTCAACAATTGATTTCAAGTGAGCCAATATATAATCTCAATTGTTAATCACTTTGGAGATTAGGGTTGTGGATTCGGTCAATAACTCAAACTTATAAAAGGAAGGCCAGGCTAAGAGAGAACAAACACAAGACATCTTTAGTACAAGACATAGTGAGGGTGAGATAAAAGTGATTTAGTGGAGAAGGACTCCCATTCAAGTGTGACGGGTTCGAGGAAGGTGAAAGCGGCAACAAGGGAGATTTAGATCATCCAGCAAGAATTGTAAAAGTTTTTGATCAACTGGATCAATTCTAGGTTTTTCATTGTATGTATTTTCCTCAGAGGGTCATTATCCCATGAAGAGAGATCTTCTAAGTTTCGAATTTAATAAACAGAAGACTGATTTGAAGGGCAAAAATCTTTGTGTGCATGTGAATGTAAGATTGGTGTTTAATTTTGCTCTTGTTGTTTATTTTATGTGTTAAAATCTCAATCGTGTTATTATTTAGTAGATCTAATCTCTTGGGAGGTAATTAGCCAAGTGTCGAGGTTAGAAAATTAAGATGGTATCAAGGCCCTGACTCTAAAAAACAATCTCTGAAATATGCACACACAAGCCATATTCTCGCGGGGTCCAAGTTTGACCAACGGAAGTATGAGGTAGCAACATGATGTTGAGTCGGGTCAAGTGGCTTTAAGCGAAAGAGAACAACACAAGGGAGCTAATGTCGTATGCGCATTATGATAGCCGACAAGGCTATGGGTAGCAGTAAACCTATGTTGCATGAGTTTCTGGAACGTGGGAATGTTGGGAACTTGGGTATGGGTGTCGAGAACGGCTAGAGGTTTCCCCAAAATTCGCAGGAAACGGCTAATCGGGAACATTAATATTATATAATAATAAAACATTAAAAATATAAAAATAAAAAATATATAATTATATAATAATCATAATTAATATTAAATCAAAATATTCAAATATTCAAATCAATTTGAATATATAATCTCTCTTATATATAAATATATTCTCTAGGTGCCTCTCTTCCTGAGTCTCTCCCTTTTATATATGTAAAATATTAAAATGTCAAGTTCATTATCAGTTCTCTGACACATGACCAATATATGAAACAATTTGCCTTAAAAATGCAAAGGAACAAATTTACATATGTTTCTCTAGTTATTCTTATGAGAAAAAGTAAAGCGACTCTAATGGTTAAGCATTCACTGCCACATACAAAATGCACACAATCTTCTACGATAATCTACATAAACAAAAAATAAATACTCATCAGCATGACATCCCAGATATCACCCTTATATTGAGGTGTCACACGCTTCCTTTACCCATCAAGAGATTGCTCTAGTTTATCAATTAAGGATATCAGTGTTAAGGATATCTTTGGCCTTTCTTCTTGCGAAGGTTTCAACAAAGCCTCATGTTTTGGGGGCAGTTCATTGTATTTGTCTACATGCTTTGTATTCCCCAATCCCAGGGAATGGGGGAACTCCAAAAGAAATAGTCTTCAAAGCTCCCAGAACTTTCCCAAGCTCCCATTGTAGCTCCCATAGAAAAAGAAACATTCCCATACAGTTCCAAAGCTTCCGGGAGTGCAAAACCACTGGAACGGATTTCCCACCTCTAGGGAGCGGTTCTCGTGTAACAGAGCAGTAAACAAAAGTAAAATTTTTGAGACCCAAGCGCTAGATGGTTGAACAACAAAATAAGGAAGAAAAATATAGCAGGGTTGTGGGAAGTCGCAACAAATGAAACAAAAAAGGGTGTTGATTTTGTGGTCAACAACAAAGCCGTCGGCCAGGTGGACCACAACAACTAGCACAAATTTTAAAAGGGAGTTGCATACAAAAGTGCCCAATCGTCATATGAGTGAGCACAAAAGACAGACGCCATCAAAGTGGGCTACAAGGCCGAGGAGAAAGAGCAGTCGTTTAGCGTGAGTGCCCGACAGCAGGTGTCGTTGCCAGCAATAGACTCATGGGGGGCTAGGCCAGAATAGTAACTGCAGCAGGGTGTAGCAGCAGTAGTCAAATTTTTCAGCAATTACAAAGGACAGTACCAGTGGAGCAAGCAAGTGATTGGTGGAGTGTTGATTTTTCATAGGATCTTCTAAATTGATAATTACTTCTTATGAATTCTTTAGTTACTGTTATCTTGCATTTATATCCATCATAAAGAAATTGCAAAAAAGATCTCAACAATAGAAACTAAATACCAGTAAGATCATAAAGAGGCAACAAAACAAGAACACAAACATTTACCCTGAGAAAACTCAGCAACCTTTTCCTTAGAGAAATTGTTTAGTTCAACAAGTGAGACACCTAGATCTTCTAGTCAATCACAAGGTCAAACTAACCAGGAAAGTAGACTTGGTCAAACCTGGTCTAACTCCCTCCTAGTCAAGTCAAACATCTTCCAAAGAGACTTGGTCTGGTCTACTCTGTTAGGGCAAAATTTCAGCCTTCTTTTGCACCCAAAAGTCTTGGTCCTACAACTATGTTAGCCTCAGAAGTTTGGTCCTTTCTATCACATATGCAAGGTCATAAAAGGAGATCAGATCCATCCATGCAAGGTCTAATGGAAAGAGAGAGAGGGAGAGCTTCTTCTTCTAGTTAACTTCATCCTTTCTTCCTTGTCTCCTTCACTTGATGAACAAAAAAATACTTGCTTATGTGATGATCCGAATTACCCAAGAGGAGGAAGTCGTGTAGCATATATATAGTTATTTTGGAGGCCAAATAGGTTCCTTTCTCACTGGGGCCAACTTGGCTTGTTTGGAGACAAAAATTCAATTTTCAAAATTCACATTTGCTCTTTTGAAAAGGACATGAAGATCATGCCTTAACATTTTTCTTTTGACAATAGCATGAAGAACATGCTTTATAATTATCATTAGAAATACATCAAGGGCTAAGATATTAATTATGAAGACCAACCATAGCTACAAAATTCAACATTCCCTCTTAGCTAGGGAGGTATTCATAACAACTATCTAGATGTTCTCATGTTAACAAATTTCTCTAAGAAAAGGTTATAACAGTTCATCATCAACACTACCATCATCCAATTACCATAATCCTGGTCAAAAACTGTGACACATGATAAATCATCAGCATCAACAAGTTATCATAATTTCGGTTAATACCTCTTATCTATGGTGTATCCTCACCATAATCCTGGTCGGTACTCCTGACACATGGTACATCATTAGCATCAACTAGTCACCATAATTCCCATCTATCTGACACATGGTATATAGACTAGTCTTGGTTCACCAACATTAAAGTCAATAGCTTTAACACATGGTGAATCTCCAAACTCAAAGGACACATTCTACCTAAGTAATTCCGAGCCTGATGCTAAATGAACTCATTGAACCTATCTCGAGAGTTTTGAGCCTGACGCTAAAAGACACCTACTCCATTGAGTGATCTTGGGCCTCTAGGACCATTCTTCCTTATCTTGGTCGACATACTTGACACATGAAGAATGATTGTCCTCTGTCAGATCATTCTCCCTAATTCCAGTCAACAAACTTGACACGGGGAGAATGTTTGTCCATGATGTTATCACATCAAAATTCTGGACCATTTTCCCTAATTCTAGTCAACTTGAACTAGGTAGAACGATTATCCCTGATGTTGTAATTTCATCACTCCTTCTTACTGAGAGAGACATGCTCAATTACTCCAAGCTTGTCCTCGAAGTACACAGACTTCATCCTCGTACAAAGGCTTTGTCAGCAACCTGCTTGACAGTAGAATAAAACTTGATCCATACTACTTTTTGTACTAGGCACTAGATGTCATTGTGCTTTGACCTGTCATTATGGTCGTCACTTGTACTTGATCAAACAATCCTCCAAGTAGTTTCTGAAGCCTTACTACTTCTCAACTTGCCAACCAAGCTGCAATATACTTTGCCTT